>ML097927.1:0-13549 GCA_003697995.1 Taxidea taxus jeffersonii
GAGGCCCAAAATGGAGTCACCAATGTGTCTAAGCCCACACCAGCAAACCAGCATACCTAACCTAAATGCCTTTCCCACGATGTAGCATTTAACCAGTCAGTCTGGACTCAAGCTGGTCAGGACAGTGAGGTCATCTGCCTATAGGCCCCTTCGATCCCATAAAGGAAGGGAACCTTGCCTGAAACAATCCACTCTTTGCCACAATAACTTCCTTGCCCTGCCTCCTTGTGCCTATAAAAGTCTTCCATTGGCACTCCCCTTCAGGGCTCCATTCTATCTGGTAGATTCTATCTGATAGCCTGATTCATGAATTGTTGAATGAAATTAGATCTTTCTATTTAGTCCATTGAATTTTGTTTCTTAACCTTATGAACACGAGACTCCAGACACATTACTTTAAACTTCCTGCATTTCAGCATCTTCTTCCAAAAATAATAGCCTCTAATTTGTACGGTCACTGAATGTATTTACACGTTAAGTAATTGGAACAGTGTTCGAGGTAAATGTTCAGGAAATAGTATCACTTATAATCAATGGCTTTGTTGCTATCGTTTTATCTTTCTAACCGACACATGTAATCACATTCAGTAATCATTACGTATCATGATAGAAAGATCACTATGCAGGATGCCTACAGGTAAGATGGGAGCCAGACCCAAACCACCCCTCTCCTTAGTCCACAGAAACACAAATATAACACTGGGAATAAAGACATTCAGGATACAGTGGAAGAAAAGAAGGGGATGGAAATCCTACCCAGGGCAATGGAAAGGATCACAAGGTTTGCTGCATTTGAGCTGAGTCTTGCATGACAATGAGGAGGTATTTTCCCACTGGACAGGAAAAGCAAGGTGAGCCTTCCTAATGCACATGCAAGACACAGGCATGCACCAAAGTATGGAATAGGATGCAAAGATCAAACAGATCTGGAGAGATGCATAGAAAGATGCGTGGAGAGCCACCTTGATATTTGAAAAGCTTCATTTTTGCTGTTAGAGCTGCCCTGGCACTCTCCAAGATAACCATGTTACTTTCTGTCCTTATCCAAATTCAGGTCACCTCCTCAGGGAGACATTCCCTGACCTTCCTAAAAAACAGAGGACTCTATCACTCACTATACCCTGCCTTGCCTTATTTCTTCCAGATGAGATTCTATAAAACACGCATGCATTGCCTATTGTCTGTCCCCCCTCCATCGGACTGTAGACTCCCTGAGAGTCAAAACGTTGTCTGTGATGTGCACTGCCTTACCCTCTGCACCGGGAACACATGCAAAGCATCCAACGAGTGTTTTCTAATGAATTAGTGTAAGAATGTTATGACTCCTAGCTGGAGGTTCATGCCTTCAATAGGCCTATGACATCTGGATAAAGGCGACTTTTTTGAGCCTTCGTCCAGGGAGGAAGATCAGGATCTACTTCCTTCCCATTATGGACATCAACAATTTGTTTTGTTTTGTTTCATTTTGTTTTAAAGATTTTATTTATTTATCTGACAGAGAGAGTGATCACAAGCAGGGCGAGTGGCGGGCAAAGGGAGAAGAAGTAGGATCCTCATGGAGCAAGAAGACTGATGTGGGGCTCCATCCCAGGACCCTGGGATTATGAACCGAGCCGAAGACAGATGCTTACCTGACTGAGTCACCCAGGCCCCCATCAGCGGTTTTGTGCAATCAATTCAAACTTGATTTTCCTAATGGAAGTTTACATAGAATGCTACCGAGAGATGAGGTAAAGCTGGAACTGCCCTTTTAGAAGAGTCGTGAGGACTCAGCATCTCACCAGTCACGTCTCCCAAATCCTTCATGGTAGGTCCAAAGCCCTCTAGGTTCTTTTTTTTTATTTTAACATTTTATTTATTTTGGGGGGGGTGGAGGGGAAGAGGTAGAGGAAGAGGGAAAGAATCTCAAGCAGACTCCACGCTGAGCACAGGGCCTGATGTAGGGCTCTATCTCAGGACACTGAGATCATGACCTGAGCTGAAACCAAGAACTGGACACTTAACCAACTGAGCCATCCAGGTGCCCCAAAGCCCTCTAAGTTCTTAAGAAAGCTGTTTGAAGGTCAGTGGTGTAGATTAGCAATCGACAAAATTTTCCTGTCAAAGAGGTGTAAATATCACCAAAATCAGGTCATATGGTCTCTGCTGCTAAAATCCAACTCTGCTATTGAAGAATGAAAACAGCCACAGACAATATATAAATGTGTGAGTATGCCTGTGTTCCATTAAACTTTATTTACATAAAAAACACAGGCCGAGTGTGGCCTATGGGTAGTAGTTTTCCATCATCCCAGAATTAATCAGAATAATGCCCCTAGCTATAATAGCCTTCACTACAGTGGTTACTCTTCTTGAAAAAGTCCTGTCTTTTGCAATGAAATAAGAAAACTTATTGAAGTAATACTTAGAATAAACTGTTCTGGAGTAACAGAAAGTTTCAATAAATAGTCTTTTATATGTGCCTCATAGCTTGATTATTAAAGAAAAGTTAACTTGAGATGCCTTACTTTGAATCAAATGTTGGAGAGAGAGAAAAAAAGTAATCAAATGGTAGGTCATGCATAGGATTTTTAAAAACCCAGTTGCACTAAATTATCTTTACTCTTCCCAAAACTCCCCATCTTCACCTTTTTCCTACATCCCTAGCAAAGAGGTTTTCCATGTAAATCGTTCTCGACAATAAAATAGGAGTTAAAAAATATGCATCAATTCTGGGCCAAGGCTAGCATATGTGTTTTTCATGCTTTTTAATCCCTTCCACCTGCTGGATCTGCATCTAGTGATGATGACGACAACAGTGATGGTGATGATAATGATGATAAGGACAATGATGGTGAAGGCAATCATGAGGGCACCCTAGGGAAAGGCTGAGCCATGAAATGGGTAGAAGCACTGGACCCCTGAATCACTGGAGGGAAGGAAGCCACTCCATCAAGCATACCCACCTTGGACTATGAGATGGCTGGCAAAAAAAAAAAAAAAACACTTCTATTGCATCTGAATCATTATTATTTGGGGAGAAGGGGTTTTACAGATGATAACATAGAGTTAACGAACTAGTTAATAATTAACTAGTAAACTTCTTTTAAAGAAAGGGAAGTTGGGCATAGCTATGCTTTTTATTGTTAACTAACCAAGTGCCCAAAGAGCAGAAAAAACTAAGTGTCTATAAAATGATGCAACATTTGCTTCTGCAACATTTGCTTCTTGCTTTTGCTTCTGCAAAAATGCCTGAGAATTCCCACAAAAGGCTTTCTACTTTGAAAATGAGGTTCTAACTGAAAAAAACAATAAATTTTTAAAGATATATATATGTATATATATATATATAAAAGAAAATGAGGTTCTATCCTGATCTGCTGGGCAGCCTTCCATAGCAATAGCAGCCAACCTTTCCTAACAGTGAAGCTGGGCAGTGCCCTTGTCCTTACCCATAAGATTCAAAACCAGAACTCAGCAAGTCAAGCTATATAGTCCAGGAATTGGTACAATTGGCTCACAAACAGTTCCTGGAACTAAAGGAAATTAAGTGGGGGTAGGGGATGTCTTGCATCACATGTAAGATTAGCAAGCAAGGGAATGCAATTTCACATGCCAAGCAGGCAGTGCCTGTGAGAAGGGAAATGTGGCTGAGCCTAACCCATCTGTTAATGCCAGCGCTGATTTTTCACGTGCATGCCAACAGACGAAAGCTATAAATAGAGGCTTTCAAAAGAGGGAAAATATAAGCATTTACATTGATACTCTTGATTCCAAGGGTGGTGGAAAGCATATGGCCATTTCATGTAGAAGAAGTTCTTTATTTTGAGGTAAAGGTAACTGTCCCCACGGCCATATTCAAATGCGATCTTTCTGGATTATTAGCATTGGTGAATGGAATTCTAGTTTATATCCAATGGGGAACTCTCCGAATAAAAAAGCAGTTAATCTTTAACAGGGTAGAAAATGCCATTTGTAGAGGGGAAAATAGCCACTAACAAAATGTCTGTTTTTGCACATTTAAAGCACATTTCATTGAACAGGTTTTCATTGATCAAAGATGTAACTGTTTCCAGGATACCATCCAAATGGTCCTTAGTCTGCAGCAGAGGGCTGGTAGATCTTATTTGTGCATCACAATCCTTATATCTTTTAATATTCATGCCTAGGTTCCTTCTCAAAATAATTGGATTGAGCAGATGGATTCCAGGCATCTATGTCTTTTAAGTATCTGTCCAGAAAGATAAGTTCAAGTCCTAACCTCTAGGATCTCAGAATGTGAACTTAGTCAAAATAAGGTCATTGCAGATGTTATTAGTTAAGATGAGATCATACTAGAGTAGGGTGGGTGCCTAATCCGAGATGACTGGTGTCCTTATAAGAAAATGACCATGTGAATACAGGAGTACATAAAGACCACCATAGGAAGATGGATGCAGAGACTGGAATGACATTATCTATAAGCCAAGGAACATCAAGGACTGAGGGAAGACATCAGAAGCTAGGAGAGGACAGATTCTCTTTCAGAGTCTCCAAAAGGAACCAACCAAGCCAACACCTTGATTTCAGACTTCTGGCCTCCAGAACTGAGGGAACAAGATTCTTTGTTTTTGCAATATTTTATTTCACCGGCCTAGGACAATAACATAGTGGCCGATAAGTTACTGGTTTCTCCAGCCCTGGATAAAATCAACCGTATCCAAAAAACCCAGTTCTGCTTTTGTTTTTTATCATAACCACCTATATCCTGGGGAGATACCCACATGCTTCACAAAAAGTTCCCAGTGATGTTAATTCTTGACACTCAGCATGATATTTAAAGATGGTTGGAAGGCAGGAAGTTCATCCAACACAATACTTAGGAAGAATTCTTCATATCTTTGGTAAAACATTCTTTCCTATAGCAGGTGATATGAAATGCATCAGAAATGGTAATTATTTCATTATTTAGAATGAAAACTTTCTTAATGATACTGTCTGTAAAATATATTATGTTACATGGGACACTCAAAATTTTTGGTGAATCCCCCAAATACTACACGTTCGTAGTAAAATCCTTAAACAATGAAGAAATTTATAATGTAGAAAGTGAAAGTCACTCTTAAACCTACTTCTCAAAGAAAAACTCTGGTTGTAACTGAGGTACATTCTTCCATATTTTTGGACCATCTCTACCTACTTATCTTCACACTGTAGAATTAGATTTCTACCTTTTTGTGGTCAGTAATCCTCTACAATTCCACAGTATTGGATCCACATGTCATATTTTATCTAGCAACCACTAGGATTGTGTTACATGGTTGACACTGCATAAAATCAGCTGTCCTTACATAGAAATTACATTATTGTCGACCTTACCTGTAAGTTTTGGGGTAGAAGATATTTAATCTGTTAATGACTCTACTACTTAGCTCTTTTATTCCATGCGTTATTATACGGACTTCTTGTGTATTATGAACTGGCCCCCACCATAGCAATCAAAGGAAATTGCTCCCCATCTTTCCCAAGCTGATCCTTGTACCAAATTAATTTCCAAGCTTAAGATCCTTTAGCAAAGGGGCGCCTGGGTGGCTCAGTGGATTAAGCCGCTGCCTTCGGCTTGGGTCGGGATCTCAGGGTCATGGGATCAAGCCCCGCATCGGGCTCTCTGCTCTGTGGGGAGCCTGCTTCCCTCTCTCTCTCTGTCTGCCTCTCTGCCTACTTGTGATCTCTGTCTCTGTCAAATAAATAAATCAAATCTTTAAAAAAAAAAAAAAAAGATCCTTTAGCAAAGATGACAACCGAGCATATGACACAGAGGAGAAGCACTCAGTGGGGGAGCTGCTGGGAAGCTGATGCTGACGGCTGCCTTGTGGGGGACCCACACAGCAAGCATAAAGCCTATAGATCAAGGCACAGGCACCGTGAGTGTAAAGTATTAATCAGGCCTGACAGTTCCTCTACCACGGTCTTTATCATGTGAATTCCAAAACACACACAGATGCTGAGAAAAGCACCTGCCTCCTTTCGCTTTGCTCAGGAGCTGCATGGGGCTCGGTTTGCCAAATTGAATTTGGTAATCTGGATCTTTAGTTTTAAGGATATGCTCCTCTGGAACAAACAAATATTTTCTAAACAGGAAATTAATTGCCCTAGTCCCATGGAAAGCATGTCATCTAATTCCGACTCCCTTGTAAAAGTAGTTTCGGCTGTACAGTAATGTACAACAGTCGCCAAGATATGTAACTAGAGATTTGCACGCACACACCTACACAGCACGCGCATTTTTCTCGCATTTTTGAAAGCCGAGGCTGTGTTTGTTCTATTCAAAAGCAGGTACCCAGACAGTAGTCTACTCTCTAGTATACAGCTGTCATTCAATAAATACTTGTTCAGTGAGCAAATGTGTCATTTCACCCTTTGACAAAAGTAATAAAGAAAGTCATAAAAAGCCAGGAAAAAGTTGAACATTTGGAGCTATCCTAGGAGAAATGTCTGATCTTAGGGCGGGGGCAGGAGAAATACAAGGAACAGGAAACCTCTTTTGGTGTTGAAAAAAATCCAAAGTTTGGAAATTATCCAAACAAAGGAATGAGGGCAGGTCAAAAAGACACTGGAGTCAATGTGAAAGGGCTCACAGTGGCTAAACCTAGAACCAATGGAACAAGTACTTTAAGATTACAACCAGAGCATAAAAGAACTAGGCATGAGTCTACACTGGAATGAATAACTGAATTAAAAAATTGGGAGAGAATGGGCCAATATCACTTACCAACATTTCCAAATAATACAGATACCTAGATAACTTTCCTCCAGGGAGAGGAAAGGAATTATTCTCACTGTGAGTGTATCTTAGATTTAGTTGCCCACGTTGAAAAATCAAGCTTGGAAAAGGAGAGAAATAATAACCAAACGAGGGGAAAACGTGCCAGATACCAACTAAACCAAGTGTGCATACCACGTACTTTCTAACATCATGTACTGGGAAGGGCACCTCACCTCTGTGGTATTCTGCCCCCAAAACTCTAATGCAAGATAATTGTGAAAGAAACATGAGACAGACCTAAATTCAAGGGCATTCTATAAAATATCTGACTCATACTTCTGAAAACTATCAGGGTCATGATGGACTTGGAAAGACAGAGAAACTGTCACAGCCAAAAGCAAACTAAGGGGACTTTGGGACTACATGTCATGTGGTACCTAGACTGTATCCTAGAACAGAAAAAAAGGATGTCTATGGGAAAACTGGTGAAATCTGAATAAAGTCTGGTGTTTAGTTAATAATATCATACCAAAGCTGGTTTCTTAGTTCTGATAAATATACTGCAGTGATGCAGAAGGTCAACATTAGGGGGAAGTTATTGAGAGATATCCAAAAATTCTCTATAAATCTAACCTTACTCTAAGCTTAGAATTATCCCAAAATAAAGATTTATTAAACAAACAAATAAACATGAGAGTATTCTTACCAGTACTAATACTTAGATCCATAAATTTTTTTTTTTTAGATTTATTTATTTATTTGTTAGAGAGAGCGAGCACAGGCAGACAGAGTGGCAGGCGGAGGCAGAGGGAGAAGCAGGCTCCCCGCTGAGCAAGGAGCCCGATGTGGGACTCGATCCCAGGATGCTGGGATCATGACCTGAGCCGAAGGCAGCTGCTTAACCAACTGAGCCACCCAGGCGTCCCCATAAATTTTTTTTTTAATTTTATTTATTTATTTGAGAGAGAAAGAGAGAGCATGAGCAGGGGAGAAACAGAGGGAGAGGGACAAGCAGACTCCCCACTGAGAGAAGAGCCTGATGCAGGGCTGGATACCAGGACCCTGAGATCATGACCTGAGCCAAAGTCAGACACTTAACTGACTGAGCCACCCAGGCACCCCTAGATCCATCATCTTCTGTGTATAAGAGGGGAATGTTTTTTACAGAGGTAGGTATAGCAAGGTAATCCAAGGTACAGAGACAATTCTAAGCCTTTTAAATAAAAGGGAATTCAACACAGGCAGATGGGAAGAGGAAAAATCAAAGAGGGCTGATGGGAGAACCCAGAACCTGGAGACGTCCCTTAACACTGGAGACCAATGGGAAGAGGTGGTATCTTCAGAAATCAGGGCCACCTCCCATGGAGGACACACTGCCCAGGAGAGGTGGGACTACTGAGGGGAACGCTGATGGAGGACCTGGAGATGCCCAAGAAGCAGAGAAAGAGAAAAATAGGCCTGGCTTCTCCCATATTCAGGTTTTCCACCCATGCATGCAATTGCCTAAACATACGGAGAAGCCATAGGCAAGGTAGTCCAAGAAGCATGTTCCTCTGAAATGAGAACCAAGGCAGAGGCAGAGAAGGCTCGGAGTGGCCTTGGGCTGTTTTCTGGAACATGGTGATTACGAAACACCATGCTCATTGTGGAGAACTGTGTCGTGAAAAGTATTGTTGTGTGAGTACCAGAATCAGAGGTGGGCATTAAGCTTTGACACAGACCTTTAAGTAAAAGATGGGCACCATGTTAAGGTAGATGAAAACCATAAAGTCCCCTATAACTCCCAATCTTTCTTTAATTTTTTTAAAGATTTTATTTGTTTATTTGACAGAGAGAGATCACAAGTAGGCAGAGAGGCAGGGAGACAGGGAGAGAGGGAAGCAGACTCCCTGCTGAGCAGAGAGCCCGATGTGGGGCTTGATCCCAGGACCCTGGGAGCATGACCTGAGCCAAAGGCACAGGCTTAACCCACTGAGCCACCCAGGTGCCCCTCCCAACCTTTCTTTTTGCACCTAAGGACTTAGGAGTGAAACCTCGTTTCTACAATAACATATATCTTCTTATAATTTGGCATTAAATATACCCCGCAGAATGTGGTTCCCAAGCAAACAGAGACCATATACTATGGTCCATCATATATTCTGGTATATTATGAATAGATCAGTTGTATTTAGTAACCTACTTTTTAAAAGAACAGTTTGGCAGTAATTCATGAGCGGTGTATATGCCTAGAGTCTATGTCTGTATATATGTATTTTTTCTATTCTTCAAAGTAGTTGACTTAAAAATCATATATATTTGTTGATGTTATTATTACGACGGTTTGGGGGAAGCTGCTGAATGGTGGAGCAACTTGGAAATTTGATTGGCTAGTGTGTTTTCACCTACATGAAACTCACCACAATTAATCTATAAACAATAATGTCAATGTCTCACTGATCCAGATGAGCTTCTTCTATATTAGTGAAATACCTGATTTGTTATTACATATGACTTTTGTGTCATAAACTCTAAGACCTAACTGGTTGAAATATATCTTTAACTGAAAGTATTTCTTAGGAGCTTCATTAAAAACTTAAGGTCTTTTATGAATAAAATCTTAATAACATTTAAAACTAAACAGTGAGAAGCAAAAGGTATATATACTCTCATCAGAGTAATAATTTGGTGAAGCCCAAAGAGCTTCAGGCTTTGAAAATCAACATAGCACCCACTGGCTCACAGTGAATCCCTCTTACCTCCATTCTTCTTTTATTTCTATCTGGCCATTTTCCCCCAAATCACCCTTGTTAGTGTTACAATAGGGATAGCTTATGTAGGGAAGGGCCACTGTGCCACTGTACCCTTTCCAAATCTTTGCATGTGAAAAATTCCCTGTGGTGTATACAAATACAGCTAATCCAACTATAGTAATAAAGTTACTTTAAAAAGAAGGAAATGCTTTTATGTTTAAAAATCATCTTCACCACCAACAACTTTGTCCCCAGGACCTGCCACATTATGTTCCAGCCACTGTGCAAAGAACTTCACCTACGTCTTCTCATTAAACCCTAAGACCACTCCATGAGGTAACTGGGAGGGGCAGGATATCCATGTCGCAAACTCCAGAAAATGTGAATATGTCATGCGAATTAAGGAGAATTAAGGTAGCAGATGAAACTAAGGATGCTAATCAGACAACCTTATAATACGGATATTATCTTGGATTATGAAGGTGATCTTATTGCACTCATAAGAGTTTCTAAAAGGAAAAAAGGGAGGAAGGATAATGTCAAAGTGATGTAATATGAGAGAAACTTACTTGGCCATGGCTAGTTTTGAATATGGGAGGGGTTCATAAGCCAAGGAATGCAAGCAGCCTCCAGAAGTTGGAAAAAAGCAAAGAAATGAGTTTTCCCCCAGAGTCTCCAGAAATGAATGCAGCCCTGCTCACACCTTGGTTTTAGCCCTAGGAGCTGAATTTTAGATGTCTGTCCCCCAGCCCTGTAAGATGATGAATTCTCGTTTATTAAGCACTAAGTTTGTCGTAATTTGTTATAGCAACAAAAGCAATCTAGCACAGAGGAAGATCATTATCCCCATTCTGCAGATGAGAAAACCAGTGTGTACCAAAACCAAACCAACAAAACACAATCAGTAGCAACAGCACTGGGATTCAAACCACTCTTTCTGGCTCTAAAACTCGAGATTTTTGTTTTGTTTTATTTTTATTTTTTGAAGATGCTATATTGTTTTACTTTGAAGTATTTCACTTAATTTTGGTTTGTAGTATTGGTTGTAATTCAAAGCAATGTTGCTCAAGAAATACAGAAAGGTGATTTTTCAAAAAAGAAAAAAGCAAATAAGTCTAAGAAGACATGAGTTAAGAAAATGAGCAGCAATTGATGAAATAACATTTCTTGAGCCCTTAATGTTGCAGGCAGTTTTTTTTAATAAGTTGTCCTTTTAAATTCTCTAGGAATTCTGTATAGTGAAAACTATTTTTTGACTTACAAAATGATAAGCATTAAAAAGGATGCATCACTTACTAAAGCTTATATGGTAAAGAGCAGAGCCAAGACATCAGGTCAAGCTTACTTCTCTCTCCAGGTTTGCATCTGTTCTATTTCAGCACCTTGCCAACTCCAGAAGCAAGGATGTTTGTGGACAGAGGTCAGTTAAAAGTGAAATGAGGACATAAGACATCTTCAGTATGCTCTCCCCATCCTTCACTTCACTTTTAATCCATTACAACACATCCAGCAGGTAAAACACTATTATTTTTGGTCTTTGCTGTTTCCAGTGAATTTGGGGACCACATAGTACATGAGGAAACTCTAAAATTCTGAAATATTTGTGTGTGTGTGTGCATGCATGCAGACACAAAACATGGAGAGAGAATGGATCCTAATTGCTTGAACTGAGTAGGAAATCATTGTCCGGTTATAGTAACACTTATATTAAATGCATTATTATATACTAATGTTTGATTTTTTAAAAATATTTTACTTATTTATTTGAGAGAGCCCAAGCAAGGGGAGGGGCAGAAGGAGAAGAACAGCAGACTCCCACTGAGCAGGAAGCTTGACATGGGGCTCAATCCTTGGACCCTGGGATCATGACCTGAGCCAAAGGTAGCCATTTAACCAAACGAGCCATCCAGGCTCTGCCTAATGCTTAATTAAAAAAAATAATAATTAATTAATTAATTAATTAATTAAATGGACTTCAAAGATCTAAAATCTAAGATTTCCTTTTCCTTTTAACTGTATTAAACATAATGAATTTTTTCCGGAAGATCCAGTCTATCTCAACACCTTTCTGTAGCTTCACAATGCCTAGTCGAATGGGTGCTCCACTGCCACCCAGGAATTCTCCAGGAAGCCTGCTAAAAATCTGGAGTCTGGAGCCACCAGGTTGACTCAGTTGGTTAAGCATCTGACTCTTGATTTTGGCTCAGGTCATGATCTCAGGATCATGAGATAAAGCCCAGAGTAGGGCTCTGTGCTGGGTGTGGAACCTGCTTGGGATTCTCTCTTACCCCCTTTCCCTTAGCCCCACCATTTCCCCCTACTTGCACATGTGAACTCTCTTGGGGGGAAAAAAATACATATACACACACACACACACACACACACACACAGTCCCAAGTTCTACTCTCAGGGATTATGATTCGGTAGGTCTTGAGTTCAGTGACCTTGGACAGATTCAAGATGTGCAGCCAGTTTTAGAACATCGTACCCAAAGTCCTCAAGATAATTGGCCTGGATGTGTGAATTTCAGAAAGAACGCAAGCAACAACAGAAGCAATACTTTACATAGTCCCCACCTCAGTCTCTGTTTCTCTCTCCAAGTCTCTGCCTATCTTTCTCCCTAACATTTATGTTCTTGTATTACTAGAAATAGACTTAGCATTATAAGATGCCCAGGCACAAGCTAGAACAAGAGACTCACTTCAGTGACAAATCCACTAGATGACTGCATTTGGGAAAATGCTGTTACTTCTGGTTTCCCTCTTCCGGGTTTATTGAAGATTGTAAATTCAAAGCAGCTAGAAAGGTAATATTGCCACAATGCAAGACCCAGTACACAATCTGTGCTTGATAATATCATCAATAAATAAAGCAGAATCCAAATGTATGTACAGCAATAAAAACAATGCCAGAGGGCTAACTGTGAGAGCTAACATTAATTATGCTAGGAAGATGAACATGTAGATGTGATATTCTCTATTTCTTATTTTCTTAATTGTATGTGCTGATTTTATTATGAAACTATTCATGTATTTTTTAAAAGTCATCCACTCGTTTCCTTTGCTGTCACATTATTCTTAAGCACAGATTAAGTGGTAAGAAAGAAGTAATTATAGAATCTTGGAATCACATTCTTATGAAATTTTAGACTCTTATAGATCTTATGATTATGCATGTGTGTATAATGAAATATTTAAACATGCACAATGTAGAACATATCTTATAATTAACTCCATATACCCATCGCCCATATTCAACAGTCATCAAAATTTTGCTACCTTTGTTTTTAACTTTCTACTTACATATTCATTTATTTGCTCAAGTATTTTAAGCAACTCTGGAGTTCATATCATTTCACTTATACCTCCTATCAGTTTTTGTCACTAAAAACTAAGGATGCTTTCTTATATAACCACAATGCTAACTATCACCACAGGTGGCAAAAATCAATGATAAGATTCATACAGTTTTTGGTAATTAAAGTCATTCTTTTTTTTTAATAGATTTTATTTATTTGACAGAAAGAGAGATCACAAGTAGGCAGAGGCAGGCAGAGAGAGAGGAGGAAGCAAGCTCCCGGCTGAGCAGAGAGCCCCATGCGGGACTCGATCCCAGGACCCTGGGATCATGACCTGAGCCAAAGGCAGAGGCTTTAGCCCAGTGAGCCACCCAGGCACCCCAATTAAAGTCTTTTTAGGGGCGCCTGGGTGGCTCAGTGGGCTAAAGCCACTGCCTTCGGCTCAGGTCATGATCTGGATCGAGCCCCGAGTTGGGCTCTCTGCTGGGCAGGGAGCCTGCTTCCTCCTCCCTCTCTCTCTCTCTCTCTCTGCCTGCCTCTCTGCCTACTTGTGATCTCGTTCTGTCAAATAAATAAATAAAATCTTTAAAAAAAATAAAGTCATTTTAAAGATCATATTATCCTTTTAAGGTAGCTTCCTGCTTTTCTTTCTCCTCTTTCTTTCTTTCTCCCTTCATTCCTTCCCTCTCTCCCTCCTTCCCTTCCTTCCTTCCTTCTTTTTTTTATTTTTATTTTTTTTTTTGGTAGGGCTTGCTGAGGTCTCTAAGTGACTCCAAAAAGCTAGCATAGAAAAGA
>ML097927.1:29471-39769 GCA_003697995.1 Taxidea taxus jeffersonii
TGGAGTAATAAAACATTATATTTAGATTATATGAATAGTTGCCCAAGTTGGTGAATATAATAAAACCACTGAATTATATATTTCAAATGGGTGAGTTTTGCGGTATATAAATACCATAGGTATATGACTATGTGACTCTCAATAAAGAGGTTTAAAAAACAGCACAAAGATTTGTGTGTATGAGCCCTGGGAGTTGTGCAGGGCACCACCTGAACATACTTAGTGGTCTCACCTCTTTGGTATTGGCCCAAAGAGTTTAAAAAATGATTTAGTACCAATAGTTTGAAAATATAAGATATCACATTTGGTTTTTTACTTGGAAAATCATAAGATCTGGCCCATAGTTCCTTCAACCTTATGTGTCAACAATCTGCAAGAGCTCAGGAGCCTCTTCACCCAGAGCATTCACTGTCTGGTTTCCCACCACTCCCTTTTGATATGATAACATAAAATGAGAAGTTAGCCACTACTCTTCATCACCAGTGCATGCTTGCATTCCTCATGAAACAGTAAAGGACGAGTGAAATACCTGATCTGGCTTGTTTCCTCAGGTCTCTAAGCATAGCTGTGTGGATTGTTCTTGGGACTCCTGAACTCCACATCGCTGCTCTCATTCACCAGGCACCAAATCTCTCTTATTTGTGGACTGCACCTTCCCTGGTACTTCCTCCTCTCACTAGACAAAGGGTGTGCCTCTATCTGTTCTTGATAAAGCCCTGTCATTCCTTATGAATTGCTTCTCCATTCAATATGACAAGGACGCCTTCCGTGGATACAGATCAACTCAAGTGTCCTCAAGCAGCCTTGTTTCCTGTGTAGTTAATACATATTCAGCTCACGCTGCAACATCAGGAGGAGAGAGGACATAGCTTTCCAATGAGCGAGAGTGATCCTCAAGGCCAAATTAAACAAAAGCCATGGGGTTGGGTGGAGTCTGGGATTCCAGAAAAAAGCTAGGCTAGGGGAGAAAAATACCCCATGCCTTTTCCCTAATTTTCCATCAGTCATGGACTATCTTCCGATTGTTTCAATACCTGGGGTCCTAATTTAACATCTGACACATGCTCATACCACCTGTCTTTTTATTTACTAACCAAGTACTCTTACTATGCGGCCCAGTGCAATCGAATAGTATGTCTTTGTTAAACAAAAAGATAAAAGATCTTATTTCTTCCACACAATTCACTTTTTTTTTTACTCAAACAAAATAAAAAAAAAATATAAGAGGAAATTCTTCTATTGCTACTTACTGTACATTAACAAGCAGGAATGTTATCATAAAGAGAAGGTAACAATAAAAATAAAAACAACCTCAACAAAAACATTAGTCAGTTATAGCAAGATCCCCTTGCCAGCCCGAGGCCTAACTCTCCCTTTGTTACAAGGAAGACTGGAAAATTTCATTAATGGTAAAGCATTACCAAACTGAAAATTTCCGCTTAAGGTAATCAGGAGGCTCATAAGAAAAACGAAAGGTTTATGATTTCCTTGCTCTATGATTCCATATTATGTTAATCCTTTCTTTTTCAGCCTAAGCTCATTGCAATGGCCTGTTGGTAAACTATAAGGCACATGGAGTAGCATTCTAGGGAAAACACAAGAGTGCACTGTAGGAAGGGGAAGGACAGCCCCTACTCTCCATCCACAATCCCACACTCTGGAAACCCACCAGGGGTAAGGCTACTCAGCAGCTTGTCTTGGTAAGTGGGAGACCTGGAATGGCCACGTTAATGTCCAGGGTAAACTTACCTACAAAGGAATAAGCTCATGGACCTGTTTCATCAGCCTGTGGAGCTCTCTGTGCACGCGTGGGTGAGTGTGTGCACATGTGCAAGCACACACACAGACACACGGCGTCTTAGGGGACTATGACCTTCAGAGCCAGACAGATGTGTCCCCCACTTAGTAGTTAAGCCGCAATTTCCCCATATGTAAATGAAAGTATTCGTCATGGAGGGTGAGTATAATTAGTACACATGCAGCATAGGCTTGTTGCTCAGGACCCTATAGGAACCTAGTAACTAGGAGCTTTTATTCTTCCGGTTCAATCTTCCTATATCGAAATACTGCAAAGTAACACTAGAGAAGGCAAAGAAGGGAAGAAATTTAGAGAGATGCCTCTGAAATACAGATTTAGGGAGTCTTTCTACCCTGTCACTTGTGGCATGTGGTTAAATTCTGTGAATCTCCAATTTCATGTACGTGAAACAGCCTAAAAACATTAAGTTATATAGTTCATCCTATTAACTATATAATTAGTTAATAGGATGATACTGAAGACACCCAGCACATAGTAGGTGTTCGGGGAATGTGAGTTAATTTTCTATCTGCAGTTGAACCAGTCAGAAATATAAAAATCAAGTTTCAAAAAGCAAATGCATTTTCCCGATCTAATTTTCCAAATCTCTACAAAAGGGTCTCTGGATGTGCAAGATAATCGGCTAATCCTGCCTTTAGTAGTGAGCTTTGTTAGTCCATTTAAAATGCATCTCCTTCTTTAATTTGAAAATTAAAGCTTGTGGGCAATTTTCAAGGTAAACATAAGAGTACAAGTTAAGGATAGAAACTGAGCAGTAGGAGGGAACAGACGTTACCAGAAACAGGCAGGTAAGGACTTTGGTGCTGAGTGTCACAGCAGCAAAGATCAAGACAGAAAGAGGAGCAGTTTCTATTGCCTGACAAAAGCAAGTGGAGAAATCCTAATGCCTAAAGAGGCAGCCCTCTCTGCCCCACTGCCAGGACCTCAGACAGGGAGAGTCTCTGCTGTTCTCTCTAGAAGGAGCTTGGTATAATGCACTGAAAACATAGCTCCTCCAGTGGTGATATACTTATTAATACTATGCAGTGTACCCACTCTTAAAGAAAGGTGTCCCAGTGCAATCATGATACCTACCACTTCACCTTCATTTTCACCCAAAGATTCATGCAGGAATCCAAAGTTGGCTAGATCTGTGGACATTACAGGTCTGCACCTGCAAAGCCCATTTAAGATTTTTATTTTTTTATGTATTTTAGAGAGAGAGAGAGTGTGTGCAAGCCGGGGGGAGCAGGGGTGGAGAGGGAGAGAGAATTCCAAGAAGAATCCATGCTAAGCATGGAGAGCCCATTGCCAGAATCAACCCCAGGACTCTGACATCATGACCAGAACCAAAATCAAGAGCCAGTCGCTGAACCAACTGAGCCATCCATGCACCCCTGCAAAGCTTATATGTTTGAAACGTATGCATGTGTATCAGTTACAGATGAAGAGAATAAATGGGGAGCACACTGCTCCCTGTACTAGTGGCCAAAAGCAAGCTCTCAGGCCTCCATCTTACCTCCCGTGGTGGGCCGAGTGGTCCCCTTGTCCCTGGAATCTATGAATGTGTTACATAAAATGGCAAAGGGGACTCACATATAATTAAGGTTACAGAATTTAAAATAGGGAGAATATCATGGATTACACCTAATCTAATCACACAAACTCTTAAACAAAGGGAACATTCTCTGGCAACAGTTAAGGCAGTTGAGAAAGAAGGGGAGATCAGAGCATGAGAAAGTTCTGACTCACAACTGCTCACTTTGAAGGGAGAGGAGGGGACAAGCCAAGATATATGGGTAACCTCTACCAGCTGACAAAAATATCCTTGGCCAATAGCCAGCAAGGAATCAGGGACTTCAGTCCCAAGATTACATGGAATTGAGTTTTCCCAATAAGCTGAATGAACCTGGAAGCACATTCTCCTTCAGGGGGTCCTATGTTCCCAGACCAGCTGATACCTGGAGTCCAGTCTTATGAGAGAAAAAGCAGAGAATCGACGCCAAACAAACCACTTTCCCAGACATCTGACCTACAGAACTGAAATAATTCATTTGTCATAGCTTTGACCCACCAAACGTTTGGCATTTATTATGATAGTAATAATAATCAAATACAATTGTGTTCCCAACACTGGCTCACAGACCAGAAAACCTCACAGACCAGGTTTGCAAGCAAGTTTTACCAATCCTCTGTTTAAAAAAGAAAACAAAACAACAAAAAAAAAAGAACTAAAGAATAACTAAAAAAAAATTTGATGTTTTTCAAGTATAGATAGTTTGGTATAATGAAGTCAACTCTCCTTTCAAGGCTAAGTACAATCCTTTATTCTGAGGTGACATTCTTTCAGATTATTTGACCTTAAATTGTCTTGGTTTGTAAAAAGATTTTATTTATTTATGAGAGAGACTGTGAGCATGAGCAGCTGGAGGGGCACAGGGAGAGGGAGAAGCAGGACCCCCACTGAGCAAGGAGCCCAACACAGGGCTGGATCCCAGGACCCTGAGATCATGACCTGAGCCAAAGGCAGACACTTAACTGACTGAGACACCCAGGCTCTTCTGTTTTATGACATTATGAGGCAATGGATGATTATCTTTTCAGGAAAGATATAATGATAGTAGCTCTCTTTTTGCTTTTTGTTCCCTCCCTTATTTATTTATTTATTCATTTGACAAAGAGAGAGAGAGAGAGAGAGGTCACAAGTAGGCAGAGAGGCAGGCAGAGAGAGAGGGGGGAAGCAGGCTCCCCGCTGAGCAGAGAGCCAGAGGCCGGGCTGGATCCCAGGACTCTGAGATCATGACCGGGGCTGAAGGCAGAGGCTTAACCCAGTGAGCCACCCAGGTGCCCCCCATATTTTATTTTTAATAAATTTTCAGGATGTGTGAAATCCCAAAGTCTGAGAACCACTGCTTTGACCAGCTAGACCCCAAGACATGACTTTTACTGCCCACCTGCTTGTATTCGCCAACTTTTGTCCCACATTTTTCCTTAAGCTCCTCTTTCCAGCTTTTATGGTTAACTCCAGCAAAGGGAAAGAAAAACCACCCCTGAAGGGATAGCAACTGTCCTGACAGGACCTCAAGCCCAGACCACCCAGACCAGTTTGAGCATAAGCCCCAACTCCTACCTGTGCACGTGGACCATGGAATAACCTCTAGAATGACCAGTGTTTACCTTTGCCTCATTATAATACTAAAATCCTGGTGCAAGGAGGAGCACAAGCCCCACGTACATCACATACAATGTGTATAGGCATGTTTCCTTGAGGCACGGGCACGACCTTATACCCTGTACATATGAGGACAAGGATCCACTTTTTTTTTTTTTAAGATTTTTTATTTATGTATTAGTTAGAGAGAGAGAGAGAGAGAGAGAGCGAGCACAGGCAGACAGAGAGGCAGGCAGAGGCAGAGGGAGAAGCAGGCTCCCTGCCGAGCAAGGAGCCCAATGTGGGACTCGATCCCAGGACGCCGGGATCACGACCTGAGCCGAAGGCAGCCGCTCAACCAACTGAGCCACCCAGGCGTCCCAAGGATCCACTTTCTAAAAATATTTATCTGAGGGGCACCTGGGTGGCTCAGTGGGTTAAAGACTCTACCTTCCGCTCAGGTCATGATCTCAGGGTCCTGGGATCAAGCCCCGCAATGGGCAATCTGCTCAGTGGGGAGCCTGCTTCCCACCCCCCCACCTCTGCCTGCCTCTCTGCCTATGATCTCTGCCCGTCAAATAAATAAATAAAATCTTAAAAAAATATATTTAGCTGAACTCTAAATGAAAGGAAACTATTCCCCCTTGCTTAAGGAATCACGGCTTTGGAAGCTCTTCCCCATGACATTATTTGCTCCTAATAAAGTTCAGTTAGTGCAACAACTCCACCTGGTCTACCTATGACTCGCCAAGGAGCAAACTTACATTGGTTTGGTCACACTGCCACATATTATGCACTTTCTTCTTTGCAACCAGCAGTTGCAGAAATAATAACCAAAGGGACACAGAAACCGTGATGAGACATTCTGAGCACCTGGATCCTAAGTTGTCCATATATTTCTGCTTAGGAAAACAGGTATATCTGATTCTACAAAGTAGATACACACTTGAAACTGTGGCTCCAAACTGTTTTGGATTTTGTTAGAGAGCATGTGTGGTTGTGCATGTGGGTTTACATGTAGGTGTAAATCAGGTTGTATTTCAAAGAGGGAGTTAAGATTGCTATTCTGACAAAATGCTATCCATTCATTCATTCACTCATTTATTCATTCAATGCTTATTTATGGAGTACCAACTGTGTGCCAGAACTGTACTAGGACTTAGGAATTAATGATGAACCAAAATAAAGTCATTTCGTGGAAGTTAAAATCTCATAAGAAAGGTGGAAATCAACAAATTATTTTCACAAATATATGCCAAACTGAAACTGCCATGAGTACTAGAAAAAGAAGCACATGCAGACATGAGACATCTCGGAGTGAGTTTCATTTGGTCTGGCTGGGGTGTCCGACATGCCTTCCCTGCGAAAATGATGTCATAGCAAGAATCTAAAGGATGAGGGAGCCAACTAAGCAAAGCAGTGAAGACAAGTGTTGTGTGCAAATATAATAATCATTATGTAAATGGTGATACATTCTGAAGAGGAGAGTCAGTGTATCCTTTTTTTTTCCCTTTCTTTTAAGTGGAGCTATTTGTGCCAAAAGAGGAGAGAAGGCCTGAACTACTAGCCTGGAACTCTGGCTTCTACTCTCAGTGTTTTAGTATAAATGTGACTCAGTGTCTGGTTTCAGTTTCCTCATTGCTGAAATGTTCTACTGGGGCTCTACGAATTCTAAACTCTCTGTAACATCCTCAAAATTCCCACACTTCTGAATCATCGTTGTCAAGAGCAGAAAAGATGAGCCAATACAAGTAATGACGACAATCAACAGCAGCAACGAATGTAATTCATTGTACAGTTACTGCGTGACCAGGTATTGTATCAATTTTCTCCGTCGATTAGCTCATTTAAGCCCCATCATGACCCATGAGGTCTGTTTGTGTGGCAGTAACTGACATGGCTCACTACCACTGGGAGCCCTCAGCCCCTGAGCACATGGTAGGAATGTAATGCCTGACCCTCTGTGGTTTCCCACTACTCTATGATCTTCGTTGGCCAATGAGTTGTGAGCGGAATTGCTGTGTGCCACCTCTTGGCTGAGCATTAATTTTAGTACAATATCCTCCAGAAGACTCTTTTTCCCCCTGCTGAGGTGACCAGCAGTACTTTAGATAAGGGCCTCTCCACAAGTCTGAGTCCTTGAGTGTGCACAAGGAGCATGGAGTTGATGAAAAATACACTTGTTATTAGAAGCTACTGAACTATGGGGTTGATCGTTACTGCAACATATCTAGTTTACCCTGTCCATCACACAATTATATTGATCTCCTTTTTTTTAAGTTAATTTAAGTAATCTCTACACCCAGCATGGGGCTCGAACTCTCGAACCTGAGATTAAGAGCCACACAGTCTACCCACTGAGCCCCTTCGTCTACTTCTTATGAATGCCAAAACCAAGCTCAGAGAGGTGGTGTAACTTTCCAAGGTATTGAAAATGTTAAGTGGTGGGGCAGCATTTGGACTCACTAGTATGACCCCAGGTTCTTTAATCTAATAACTACACTAAGCTAAGCATACAGATGCCTGACCCATGGTGCCACAGGTTATATCTTACAGTTCTTGTCATAAAAATGCACGCAACAATATGGCATGTATGTTCCTGTATCATGAAACAAATGAGAGCACTAAATCAAATGTAGCCATTGCAGGACCCTTTGAAGATATCGAAGAGTAGGTTGAGGAAATTTGCACCTGCAGATACTTCCCTTTTCCATTTTCTAGAAAGATTCCCCGTATGCATGTAAATATCCTCTGAATTCAGAGATGAAGAGGCCTCCAGCCAGGCACAATAAAGCCAATTTAGCTTCTTAAGTTGAAACTGCTTTGTGAAATAATCCCGTAGAACTCTCCACTAAATGAGTTATAAACTAGTCGCATGGGGCTTTCATTGAATTTACTTGTGAAAGCTATAAAGGACAATTGTCTCTGAACCAGGTACATCAAATACAGGCCTGCTACTGTGTAAAAGCTTGGAATTCTACACCACCTACACACACAAAGAAAATTAGCTTTTGATTGAAAGGAAGCACTATTGAAAAACCCCAGGGGAGGAAAAAGAAACAACACAAATGAATGACACCTACAGGCAAATCCAATGGTTGAGGCCATTTGGCTAAGGACTTTCTTAGTCTGAAAGGGAGAGAAAAGTACAGTTTCTGAGATCATGAAAGATAATCAAACCAAATCAAAGGAAAAGTATTCACTCTTGAAATTCTAAACAAGGAGAGTTTAAATATGCCACGTGGAGATAAAAGTTCTCCACACTTTTTTCTGAGTATTTAATGCTGGGGAAAAAAGGTCAGCAAGTACTCAACCTTTCATTCTTCTCTTTCTTTAAGATTTATGTATTTGTTTGTTTGTTTGTTTGTTTGTTTTAGAGAGAGAGACAGAAGGGAGGGGCAGAGAGAGAGAATTTCTAAGGAGATCCCCGCTGAGCATGAATCTCAACTTGGGGCTGGATCTCAGGACTATGAGATCATGACGTGAGCTGAAACCAAGAGTCAGAGCCTTAACCACCTGAGCCACCCAGGCATCCCCTCATTCTTCTCTTGATTGTCATTATTCTAGTCCCTTCCTTTTCTTTCTTTAAGATTCTCAAGCAACACTTAGAACTACTTCTGAATCTTCTAAAAGCTGTTAAAAGAAAGGGAGTAAGTTGTGACCTCAGACATCACTGATTTTTTTTCCCCCAAACTTGGGCTGTAGCTACAGGTAGAGTTCTATCATTTTTGCCAAATACTCTCAAAGTATATACATATTTTCTTGGTAGTGATGTTACAACTTGGCGTTATGGCTCTGCTGAAGGGGTAAATTTAACTTTTTCTTTTTTTTTCTTTTTTTTCTTTTTTTTGAGAGAGAGAGAGCCAGAGCAAGTAGCACAGGGGGAGAGAGAATCTTAAACAGGATCCATGCCCAGTGCAGCACCCAATATGGGGCTTGATCTCAGGGCCCTGAGATCATGACATGAGCTGAAATCAAGAGTCTTTTGCTTAACTGACTGAGCTACCCAGGTGCGCCCTGAGGTTAGCTGCGTCCTAATTACTAGACTAGCTTATCCTGGGAGATCTGCCACTTACCAAGTGATCAGCTTTACTGTCATCAACAGTGGGACAAAGCGATATGAAGTATCTCCAGATAAGATGCAGTGGGATACAATCAACATCACCCACGTGGTGCCTCTGACAAAATGCTGAAACTGAATCTAACCATGGGGAAACAGTCAAGTAAATCCTGACTTTGAAATATCCTGCAAGGAAATCATCATCCAGGATTATTGAGAAGTGTCAGTACTACAGAAGATTAAAAAAAAAAAAAAAAAAGTGGTGGGGCACCTGGGTGGCTCAGTCAGTTAAGCGTCTGCCTTTAGCTCAGGTCATGATCCCAGGGTCCTGGGATCTAGCCTGGCACTGGGCTCTCTGCTCAGCGGGGAGCCTGCTTCTCCCTATCATCCCCACTCACTCTTGATCTCTGTTACTATCTCTGTCTCTGTCTGTCTCTCCCTCTCTCTCAAATAAATAAATAAATAATCTTAAAAAAAAAACTTAAAAAAAATTTTTAGAAATGGTAGGGGGACTCTCCTAGCTCAAAGGTTGAGAAAGAAAAAAGACAAATGCAATGCATGTATTCCTGAATTGTATCCTAGATTAAAATAATAATCATAATTGTATTGTGGTTATGTAAAAAAATACCTTTGTTTTGAAGAGATGCCTGGTGAAATCTTTAGGCATGAGGTATTCATGGTGCCAGCAATTTTTAAATACTGCAATGTGTATAACAGAGAAAGAGTATAAAGAGAAGGTCAATATCACACAACATTAACAATCAGTGAGTCTAGGCGAAAGGTACATGGGTCTTCACTATACTTTAAATTTCTCTACAGATTTAAATTTTAAAAGTTTGGAAAGAGGGGCACCTGGCTTGCTCAGTGAGTAGAGCATGTAACTCTTGATCTCAGGGCCGTGAATTCAAGCCCCATTCGAGTGTAGAGATGACTTTAAAAAAAAAAAGACACTTTTTCCTTTAAAAAATTATTTTTTATAGCTTTTACATCAAAAACCTGTATTACAGTACACTTCTAGGACTTACTTAATCATCATGCCTCTAGTTTCTTCTAACATCAAGACTCCTTGAAGGGGCACCAGGGTGGCTCAGGTAAGCCTCTGCCTTCAGCTCAGGTCATGATCCCAGGGTCCTGGGATTGAACCCCTCATCGGGCTCCCTGCTTAGTGGGGAGCCTGGTTCTCCCTCTCCTGGCTGCTATTCATACTTTCTTAGGCTATCTCTCTATCTCTCTCTTTCAAATAAATCAATAAAACCTTTCAAAATGCAAAAAAAAAAAAAAAAAAAAAA
>RCUC01109438.1:0-16953 GCA_003697995.1 Taxidea taxus jeffersonii
GGCTTCATGTGTGACCATAGTCAGGATAACCTCATACAACCTGACAGTCCTTTGCTCATGGTAGGTGCCCACTAAATGTTAGAGTGCATAAAGGAAACCCTTAGATAAATAGAGGCATTTTTGAGCTCTCTGGGGATAAGACAAGACAGGAGAGCAGTGGGAGTGAAAATTAACTGGATTGACTAGTCCTGGGCCAGGCAGAGATCGAAACAGAAGTATTGCCTTCAGAATTATCAGGCTTAGTCTTCTTAATCGACATTAAAAGTTTACTGGCTCCCACATCATTTTGCCTGGTTGTCCACCCCTGTGAGGATTTCTGCAGTTTAAAAAGAATGAGATCATTAGCCCAGCTTACATTTTCAGGGCTGTGTTACAAGTGTCAGCGGAGCAGGGTACTTTACTAAATAGCAACTAGGAAACTTCCCAGAATCTGTGAGCAGCAGCAGCCCTGCACATAGAAATCCCTTCCTCTTGGGCACGGGGCTGATTCTCCAGGTACTTCAGGCAGTGGTGGTGGGGGTTGGGGGCAGTTTTTGTCACCCTTTGCTATTGAATTTGCCAGGTGTGTCAAAGGCATAATCTCAGAGACAGAATGTAAACACGACAGGAGGGAGAGAAGCATAGTGCTTCTCACTCTTCGTAGAGGCCTTCCTTGACTTGTTTTCTGCCCACTGTCAGCACTGGTGCAGTTCTCCCTGGATTCCATGGTCTGGGGTTTGCTGTTATTTGTTCCCGTGTTGCTTATAATTGCCCTCTACTGGTTATATGTGAAAAGATTGTGTTCACTCAGGGAGCAGGGATTTCAGTGGGGAGAAACGGACAACTTGGAAAACCAGACTTCATTATTTACCACCCTTGTCACCATAGTTAAACTGGTCAGCCTTTCTGAGCTGTAGTTTTCTCCTCACTGCAGACAAACTTCTCGTAACCTTCCTGACATGGTTATTTTGAGGCTGAAATGGTATTATAGGTATAGACATGTAAAAAATGATATAAGTATATGACGTTATCTTTTGAATGGAATGCTGTAGATTCTTAAGAAATAGGAGATAGTATTGCACTATGGGTTTGTGAAGGTAGAAATGACAGTTAGACCTCAACTGTGTGTACTTGGGCAAATCAGCTTCTCTAAAGCTCACTTTCTCTCCATAAAACAGGAATAATAATAGCACTTCATAGAGTTCATGCGATGGTGAAATGAAATGATACATACAGAGCATTTCCCGATAGTACTTAGCACATAGTAAGCATTTAATGAATGTAAGCAGCTGCTGCTGCTGTAAATGAATGAAAGGGGTAACTATATTAATCAAAATTGCATACTGGGGCAGAAACTCAGGGTTATGGTGGCACTGAGTAGAAATGGGAGCTCTATAAGCTTACAGCTTACAGTTAATCAACCTGGGAGTTCATGGAGAAACTAGACTTTCTAGAACTCACTGAATAATAGTTGGAAGATGAGTTTGGGGGTGTGGGGCATGGATAGTGGAGCTATTAGAGAAGTATCCCTAACACCTCATATAATTTGGAAGAAGGTTGAGTGGATGTAGGGTGAGCAGATGATGGGAGATTGAAAAGTTCTGAAAAATAAAGATGGAGTTAGTCTGAAGTTTGGTGGCCAAAATGTTGGTCTAGCTGCTGGTATCTAAAGCTCTAAAATTGAGCAGAGTAGGCCCCCAAGGGTTGTTTTCAAGTCTTGAATTTGACGCATAATGTGACTAAAAGCATAATTGGCCATGAATAGTTGAATGGTATGCCAGACATTTCAGAAAGTGCTTCCGCCACTCTAATGAGGACTGCCCAGTGAGCTGTATTGCTAAAAATATGGATTCTGGATGCTTCAAAAGGTGTAGTAATTATGAATTGAAACTTTGATACTGTGGAGGAAGAGAGAAGAAGAAAAGGTGACTCTTGGAAGAGTAGAAATTATGAGATATTTGTAGGGGGGAGTAGAGAGTTGGGGTGTTCTCCACACATAAGAAATATGCTTGGTTTAAGAGAGGAGGGACAAAGAATATTGAATGTGTCTTTACACAAGATGGGGTCTATACTGTCTGTATAAAGGATCTGGTTTCAGAAAGTGTACTTTCAACCAACGTTTTTTAAGATAGGGGAGCATACCGAAAATTGAAGAATATATGTCAATACTGCCAATCCCACGCAAAGGATTATAGGACCACAAAATATGAAAGGACCATCAGAGATCATTTCTAGTCCAATATTGTCGTTGGATTAGATGAGGAAACTGAGGCCAAGAGATACAGAGTAACCTACCCAAAGTCACACACATATATCTGGTTCAGTTCTCTCCATATCTTGTTTTAGCTCTCTTACCCCAAAATTTGAGGAGCCCCTAATCTCGTTGTTTCCCGTCTGGATAAGATCAGGAAAAAAATTCTGGTTTTGTTTTGTGGCGGCTTCTGAGGGAAACAAACAAGTTCCCTTTAAACGCATCCTCTCTTCTCCCCATCTGGCAGGTTTGATAAGCCCACCGTGTTTTTCCATTGGCCATTTTGTGTGGTTCCTTGCGCCCTTCCAAGATTCCCAACCAATCAACTCCTCCCTTTCTCACTTGGGCTGGGCTTTGAGGAATGTACCATATGGACCGTGCGGGGGGATAGAGAGGAGGAAGGGAGTGGCGACAGCCCATTTCTTTACCTTTTGCATATACCATTGAGATTTTGGCAAAGCCTGAGCCTGCAGGTAGCAAGAGCGCCCTGAGGACGGGAACCACATGCCAGTTTCAGAGGCGCACTTAGATCTGTCGCCCCCGAGGTTGGGGTCCTATGGCCAAGGCTGAAGGGCCGCAGCCCCCGCCCTCCCATGTGCCCGCCCAGCCACCGGCGGCGGCGCCGCTGCTTCTGCTGCTGCCGCTGCTGTTACCCGCGCGGACGCTGCGGCTGGCGCGCTGGGGCTGCGGAGCTACGGGCCCGGAGCGGGGCTCGGCTGCCCGGGCCGGCCAGGGGACGCCGGCGCCGGGGGACACACCAGCATGAGGAAGAGGTGAGGACCGGGATTCGAGACCTAGACGGGCCCCAACCGTTCCGTGGGGGCCGCATCCTACCCGCGCCCTGAGCGCAGGGTTTCTGGGGCCCCCAAGGGTGACTCCAGAGCCGGCGAGAGCCGCGACCAGACCTGTGACTGAAGACCTTACCCGGGGCAGCCGGGAGGGCTCGGGACCCGCCGTGGGCGCTTGGCGCCTCCTTCTGGCGGCCCCTTCGAGCCCTTTAACTAGCGGGGCGGCGGAGTGGTGGAGGAAGCCCCTCCTTGCGCTTCCCCGGCCCTCCCGGCCCCTGTCCTTGACCTGCAGGAGTTGGATGTTCGGTCAAGTGCGGCCGCGCGTGCCCAGGAGTTCCAGAGGAGGCTGGCACTGGGGGAAGCCAAGGGATCCGAGAGGCTTCCAGCGTCTTGTGGGAGTGGGAGGGAGGGTGGCTGGGACTGAGTGTTCTGGAGAACCTTTGGGGGCGGGAGCGAAGATCTTTTATCTTAACCGGGAGGGTCCCGAGGCTTGGGGTGGCGTGCGTACTGCCCTGGCGCCCAAACCCAGCCTCCGGGCCATTGGCCTTCCACTCGAGCTGGGGTATGGGACTCCTCTGTTGCACCCTGGCCAGGCCAGCGCCGGCTTCCAGGGGGTAGGTCCTGTCTTGATCTGGAGTCTAAGAGAGGCTGAGTGTGGGTTGCTGGGTCGCTCTGGGCAGGCGGCCATGAGAACCATGAAGTGCTTTTGCCTTTTGTTTTCTTAGGGTAGTGGTGGACTGGGTGAGATGATGGCAGCCACGTACGTCACTTATCTATGAGCCATCCCCCCTTGCCTAACTGCCTTACAAGGTGATAGTGTTATTGGAGGTCTGTGTGGTACACTGTAAATTCTTCGTTTAAAAACCACCTCGAGAAGCCCTTACACACGTCAGAGACTTGCCTTGTGTTAGCAGAAAGCCAGACGTAGTGATAGCCTTTGCAGGTTCTGGCATGGATGGTAAACTAGTCATCACAATTGTTTGTTGGGCCCCTCAGGCAAGGCCTCTACCTCATCCCATTGAAGGGCATGGATTAGCCCTATGTCTTGGCTGGTTTTTTCTCAGGAGGTTTAATTCAGGGAAAGCGTTTCCAAGAATGCATGCAGATCACAGTTATGTTCCTTAAATGTTGGTGTTGAACACAGACATTAAGGTTAACCTGAAGTGTGTTAATGCAGAGAATTGTGAAAAGTGTCTTTTAAAAATAAGGCTTATTATTACTTTATTCTTTTTTCGTGGGTTGTAGATGGAGAGAATGGTATTTAAACATCAGAACATCAGTATTTGGTCCCATTTGACAGTTTGCTGTGTGGACAATCATGTAGGATGATGGTTTGTACCCCAAGAGTGAGAATGAGTTGGGTTTTATAGTGAGAAAGATATCTTATTTTGCATTGTTCCTGCCCGCAGGGAGGCTTTGCCCTCTCATTACCTGGCCACACAGATGCCAATTCATTATTGTGGTTGCTTTCTCCTCGTGAGCACATCTGTCAAGAGCCTGGAAGAGGATAGTATACATTCTGGCTTTGATTGTTAAATGTACTCTCAGGTCAGAAATTTGGCTCAGATTGTTTTAGCCCTTAGTGAATTCTTATTGTGCTCTATGTTTTAAACATTTTTGAGCTTTTTTTGATAGCATGTTAAATAACTGCAGTTAATTCCAGAATTATAGGAAAAACATGGTTTGAATATTCTTACAAAGAATCTTTAGGAATGTGGACCTGGTTCCTATCCAGTTTACAGATAAGAAACCAGGGTTTGGTAGGACCCTAAGTCAAAGGAGCTAGAGCAAGGCTGGCACTCAAACTTGGGCTGTCAGATCTCTAAGTGTGTGCTCTTAAATCCCAAACTTTAGTGGTAACTAAAGGGCAGACGTCAGTCCCTAACTCTTGTTGCTGGTGCCTCCCTGGGGCCTGATGCACTGTGATTGTACTGGGCCTTTATTTTTCATTGACGTAAAGTTTTCTCCAGCCAGGAGCATTCTTCTAGCCTGGTGTAGGGTCGTTACTTTAGAAAAAATAATCAGAGCTGAAAAGGCATCTATATTTGGAGAGTAGGAAGTACTTAATAAGACCAGAAGGTAAGAATAGGACAGAGAGAATCAAGGTGGTTTGTGGGCAGGAAATTTGTGATTTTCTAACCCCAGGGATTTTTTTAGTACCCAGGCTTTTTAAACTTAGGCTGTGCGTTGAAATTGTAAACTTGGAGACAGGGCAGCACTGGGCTAAAATCTGTGTAGTAAGGCTCTCAGTTTCTCGTTTAGATGGCAAAGTTGAAATTCTGATTCCTTTCCAGGCTTTAGCTTCTACAAATAATGCCATAAGTTATGAGAATGATGGGGATATTGCTTGGAAATTTACCTAAACTCTTTGTGGACTTCCCCTTCCTTTCATGCTTCCCTCCCCCATCTTCAGTTCCACTTTTTCAGAATTCAGCTCTGATCCTGTGGAGTTGGGTGGAATGGTGGAGGGTGTCAGGCTCTGTGATGCTTGGGATATACCAGTGGATAGAACATCCCTACCCCCTTGGGCTCTGCTGTACATGACTGGCTGTTGTCATGGTTTGGGCTTTAGCTGTCTTTGGATAAAAACTGGGAAGGGAGGACAGGGAAACCATCACCACAAACCCTGTAATTCATTGACTTGTCATTGTGGAGTCCGAATTTCACAGGGAAAACTGCCAACTGCCACAATTTACAGAAAATGAAAAGTGGTGATAATCTGATTACAGAAGGGGGGTGAAGTAGAACTGTTGGTTTGTACCTTGCTGAAAGGGAGAAGAAAGGCAGGAGTTTCTGGTAAGTATTAAGTTTTGTGATAAGAACAGCTGGGTCTCCCTGCATCCCTCTTGCATGGCTTGCTCAGTGTCTATCACAGGAAGGGAGAAACGAGCATGTCTTGGTGTGTGAATGGAAGTCAGGAAAGAAGTCTTTCTGCATTAGATAGGTCTACAGAGGTCTATTTAATCATATCTCCAATGAAGGATCTGGTTTGGTTAACTCTGGAAGGAGAGAGACAGCAAGTGGTTAACTAGTAGCTTTTATTGACTTCTTTACTATTTTAAATAATAACTAAAAGGCAGAGTGAAACTTTAGTCCCAGCCTTGCCTTCTCTTCTTCGCTTCTTTTCTGTTGATTTACATAAAGTTTGGAGGAAGTCTGAGTTTGGGGAGGTCTTCTCTATGTCAGTGTTGGAACCTGAGAAGAGAGGAGGGGCAGAGTAATCATCCAAGGGAAGATAAAGAGTAGCAATACTTAGAGCTTCTGTAGCCCCTCTGGGTTACACAACAAACCTTCAGCATAGACTGTTCCCAGCCTACAAAACTCTGACTTGTGAAGGTCCCAGCTGCACTCTTCCCTGTCTTCCCCCCAGGCTTCACCCACCTTCACCACCAAAACTGCCTTTGATTGAGAATTGTTGGGTTTGTAAGTGGAAAAGGAAAAGAAGGGGCGCCTGGGTGGCTCAGTGGGTTAAAGCCTCTGCCTTCAACTCGGGTCATGATCTCAGGGTCCTGGGATCGAGCCCCACATCGGGCTCTCTGCTCAGCCAGAGAGCCTGCTTCCTCCGCTCTCTCTCTGTCTCTGCCTACCTCTCTGCCTCCTTGTGATTTCTGTCTGTTAAATAAATAAATAAAATTAAAAAAAAAAAAAAGAAAGAAAGAAAAGGAAAAGAAGCCGGGAGAGTAGCACAAGGATGATAATGACCTTAGCACTGGTAGCAGCAGCAGACACTTAGAGACAATTGACTGTGTACCAGGCTCTGCATGGATGAACTCATTCAGTCCTCACAACAGTCATGGAGGGTGTTCCAATCCCGGCTTTCTGTATGAGGAATTCAAGGCCCAGGGAGTAGTGACTTACTGTCTCACTTAGAAAGTCGTGGAGACGGACTTCAGAGGTAGGTATTTGGTTCCGGATTTGTGCTCTCATGGACCAGTTAAGGGCAGCTGACTTGGGTAGACTTGTACCTAAAAGAGTTTTCTCTGTCCTGAAGGTCACCTTTCCTCTCTTACAACCTCCCTTCCATTTTTTTTTTTTTTTAAGATTTTATTTTATTTGACACAGAGAGGGGTCACAAGTAAGCAGAGAGGCAGGCAGAGAAGGGGGGGAAGCAGGCTCCCCACCAAGCAGAGAGCCCCATGCGGGGCTCGATCCCAGGACCCTGAGATCATGACCAGAGCCGAAGGCAGAGGCTTAACCCACTGAGCCACCCAGGTGCCCCCTTCCTTCCATTTTTACATTTAACCCCCTCTTTATTGATCTGAAATGCTATAGGAGAAATGGATTTAGGTTAAGTGGTATATTCCTTTAAAATTGGAACAGACACAGAGGAGGTAATTCTGAAGCATGTAGAGGGGCCTAGGTGGGCTTCCAGAAAGGATACCTAAGACAGTGTACAGAGTCTTCAGGGACCCAGAGGATGGACCATGGGATCTAGAAAGAGTACTCATTATAGCACCGCTCCCAGAAAAGATGAGGAACCTTTCCTTTCCCTCCTCTACCTTTTTGCTTGGCATGGGTTTCTGATTCCCAAGACCTAGAACGTGAGCAAATCCTCTCATTGCCCTAGCTCAACTACTTTATGGATGATTTTAGTTTCATTTTCTTACTTAAATAAACTAGTCTTGGGTCCTCACCATGTTTGGAACAGAACACCTTTTACCCAGTTTGGTCATAACTGGTCAGGGTCATTTATTTCCCTGTGAAAAAGGAAAAGGGAAGTATTGTGACTAGTGGCAAGGACATGTGTCATTTTCTTTCCAAACAGGTTTTTCTCAAAACCAGACTTGCAGAGGAAGGGGGAAAGAAAATCAACCTCTGCCTTTGGCATTTTAAGCATCTTTAGGCAAGTGAGTCCTGTGGACAGTTAGGTAGTAATACTTACTGAGTGTTACTGTGGGCCAGATACTGTGCCAAATGCTTTAATACACACACATCATATCTAGTCTTCAGGTAGACACTCCTATTTTATCATAGGAAAAATGTTCCAGAGAGGGTAAGGTCCATAAACCCAGTAAGTTGCAGAGGCTTGATGACTCTGAATCATCTTGTTGTAAGGAGCGAAAGGAAGAGAAAATGGGGAAGAAAAAGACAGTATTGGGCAGGGGAGAGAAATTTATGAGATGGCAACATGAATCAGCCCCCGGGATTTACTGTACACCTCAATGTACAGTAGGTGTACTGGGTAGGGCACTAAGAAACCTGTGGACTCCAACCACCCTAGGGGAGCCAGGGAACAAAGAAGTTTGAGAACCTAAGAGTTTTAGGTTACACACTGGGACTTGGTTTTAGTATGGATTTATTGAGTGAGTACTATATAATAAAGCAAGTGCCGGATGTTAAAACAATGTCTACCTACAAGAGGTCACCAGATTTCTTAAGGCAAGCTGACATGAATCCAGAAAACCACAGGGTGTTACGGTGAGTGACTTCACTGGCCAGGAAGCCCTGCACATGGAGTGGTGGGGAAAATTTATACTTACTGGCAAAATATTTCTTCTTGATTCAGTTTTGTTCATTTCATGCACATAAGATTGAGAATTTCTGAAATTTACCCACCCCTGTGGCTATTGTTTCTGGAATGTTTGTGTTTTCCAAACAGAGGATCTCTGTGCAGGTCCTCTCTGAGGACCAGCCCTACACCTTGGTTGCAGGAAAGGCTGGGGCCACCTCCCTTTCCTGCAGGTTGCCCTTAGATCCGTCACTACTGCAGATCTGTTGGGTTTGGTGCATTTGTCCTTGCATAATCACTGCTCACTTGGAGGTATAGGTGTTCCAACAGACCAGTAGCCCTTGCTAAAAGAGCATATTGCTGGGCTGTGCCCTTTCCAGGTGTTCTAACAGGGGTGAGAGCAGTCCTGGGCATGAAGATGCTTTACCGATGCTTTGGGAATTAGATCAGACCATGTTACCACTGTGGCTCCTTTCTAACTCTAAGACCACATCACTGTGCCAGCAGTGACCTGGGGGCCCAGTGGTAGCCACCAGCCCTCCTACTCCTCCATCTTCCTTCCATATCTTCTTATCATGTGCTATATTTGAAAGCTGATACATTGTGGAAAAGGCCTAATGGGGCTTCTTATTGCTTGATATGCTTAGTGAGATTGTTTTTGTTTGTGTTTTAATCTTTTTTTTTTTTTAAAGATTTTATTTATTTGTCAGATAGAGTGAGCACAGGCAGACAGAGTGGCAGGCAGAGGGAGAAGCAGGCTCCCCACTGAGCAAGGAGCCCGATGCGGGACTCGATCCCAGGACGCTGAGATCATGACCTGAGCCGAAGGCAGCCGCTTAACCAACTGAGCCACCCAGGCGTCCCTGTGTTTTAATCTTTTATAAGGGCTTTGATCACTATGATCCGGTCCATTCAAGTAGAAAGTATGTATGTCTCCTGGACATTGAGTTGACTCAGTTTGGTAATAACACTTAGGATCCTTCACATGCTGCTCATGAAAAGTTTTTCTCTGTCCATGACCAGTGGCTCCAGGGAAGGGGTCATCAGTTTAAAGGTATTCCTTGCAGTAGGCATAGTTGATGTATGGAAATTGTATTGACCTCCAAAATATAATAGTGTGTGTCTGTACTTCTTAGCTTTAAATTTAATTTTTCGCAGTAAAGGAATTTTGCAACAGAATTCTCTCTCTAGGAATTTAAAATTTTACTTTTTCTGTGTACAACTTTTTCAGGCAGTCTGATCTTCCACCTTTGGTGGAAATGACTGCATCACTTACCTGCTGGGACCCTCCTCAACCCCCAGTTTACATGCAGCCACAGAGCCATGGGAGTGCCTTTACAGGTTCCAGGCCTATCACCCTGGCTTGTTGGTGTGACAGACAGAACCAGATGCTGTTATGGCCGTCAGTCAGGGTGTATCCTGGCACTGCCCGGATGGCCATCTTTGGCTTATGCAGTATCCAGTTGCATACCAGGATTCATCTGGACCATCTCTGTGCTGCCTCACTCGGCTCCATGCGCACTTTCCTTTCATGCTTGTCTCCAGGTTATTTCTGCAGGCTTTCATGAGGCCCAAATGCTTGGACAAAGGCGAGAGGCAAGAAAATGCAAGGTGAAGTGTAGATCATTCCTGGCTAGTAGGCCAACGGCTTTTGGCTAAAAACCTTGCATACACTGAAGTATGGGACAAGTGGGAAAGGAACTAATATATCAGGAGTCTACTTCATAAAAACACTTGATGACATAATCTCCTTTGATTCTTAAACAACAGTTAAGTATATGGTGCCCACTTAACAGGTTGGGAAACATGAGACTCAGGGAGGTGAGATGACTTGCCTGATCGATATATCTCATTTGGTGAATGGTAGAGCTAAATTAGATTAAGAAGACCAAAATGTGGAATGGTTAAGAGCATGAACACTGGAGGGGCACCTGGGGGGCTCAGTCAGTTAAGCATTTGCCATCAGCCCAAGTCATGATCCCGGGGTCCTGGGATTGAGCCTCACATTGGGCTCTCTGCTCAGTGGGGACTTTCCCTCTCTCTCCCTCTTCCTGCCACTCTGCCTACTTGTGCTCTCTCTCTGTCAAATAAATAAATCTTTTTTTAAAAAATGAACGTGGGAACTAGACTGTTCTACAACATTTACTAGGGTGCATGACTTTGGGTGTGTACTTTAACCTCCTTGGGCCTCAGTTTCTTCATCTGTGCAGGGGCACAACAATCCTATTCACTTTATTTGGTCGTAAGCATGTGGAATTCTGCCAGGTACCTATTGAGCACCCTACTTATTAGCTGTACTGTTAGTGACTGTTGCTTATGAAACTTGGAGCTAAATACTGAGACACTGGGTTTCTTCTCCTCCAGGGACAGAGCATGTGTGGGTTCATGCTTAATATCAAAGTACCCTCAAATGCCCCTTGCCCTCAACCATTAGCGACTATTTAGACTTCCTGGAGTAATTTGCTCATTAATTTGTCATCTGCTGGGCTCTTTTTCCTCCTGTTGCACTATACTGGGTATTAGGGCAGGGCACAGATTTGTAGAAATGTATGACCTTACCCTGTTCTTGATGAATGCATCTGCTTCAGAAGATACAGTATAATTGTAAAAAAAAAAAGTCTGGAGGAAGAGGAAAGAAAAGCAATGACATACCAAAGTGGCACAGGCAGGTGACTCCAATTGTAAGGACAATAACCACAGCTGACCCTTGAATAACATGGGTTTGAACCGTGTGGGTCCACTTACATGCAGCCTTTTTTTTTTGTAAGTGCAGTCTGGTACTACAAATGTATTTTCCCTATGGTTTTCTTCATAACATTTTCTCTGGCTTACTTTATTCTAAGAATATAGTGTATAATGCATAAAATATACAAAATACGTCTTAACTGTTTATCTTAACTGTTAAGGCTTCTGGTCAACAGTAGGACACTATTGGCTAAGTTTGGGGGGAGTCAAAAGTTATACACAGATTTTCAACTGTGGGGGGATTAGCATCCTCAACCTTCCATTGTTCAAGAGTCAGCTGTATTGTCCACCCTGCAAGTTAGATGGTACTGTATCCTCCCTGCTTTGTAGATGAGGACTCAGAGATACAAGTGTCTTGTCAAAGGGCACACAGCAGGTGAGTGGGAAGAGCCTGGGGTTGGAACCCTAGTTCATACTGACTCACCTGGGCCCGGTCATTGGTAAGATTGTCCAGCTGCTGCTGTGAGCAAAGCTTGGATTGAGAGTGAGCAGGATGCTTTCCCAGCAGTCAGGAGGCCAGCCTGACTGGCTTGCAGTTGAGTTCAGGGTTTGTGGACTGCTGTGCCACGTTCTGTCTGGGTGTTGGGAGATGAGTAAGACATGTTCCTTGCCCTCTTGGAATTGTACTGTAGCTGGGGAGACAGACACACAAATAGATGATTTCAGTGTAGTGTGGTAAGAGCTGTGATGAGTGTAAGTATAGGGTGCTGTGGAAGCTGAGGGAAGGGAAACAGGAAATGCTTCCAGAGTCTTGAAAAGGTAGGCCTAGCAGCTGAAGGCAGGAAGAGTTTTCTAAAAGGCAGAGAGTGGCATGAACAAAGGCATGGCCTTTGTGGGCTTTTCTTGCTAAAAGCAAGTTTATTCACCTGTTCTGGTGGATACCACGGGACCAGGTGAAGTTTATAGGCAACATCAGAGGTTTTGGAACTCAGAGTAACAGCGTGGAAATAGTGTTTTGTGCCCATTCATCTGGTGGAGGCGGGAAAGATGAAAGTCAAACGAGACCACCTGTGGGAGGAGTCGGCAAACTTTTCTCTGTAAAGGGCCAGAAAATAAGTATTTTAGGTTTCAGTGGTCCATGTGGTCTCTGATGCAACTACTCAGTTGCTGTCGTAGTAGGAAAGCAGCTGCAGACAATTGGTAAACAAATCGGCATGGCTATGTGCCAACAAAGCTTTACTTGTGCCCTCCAAATTTGAATTTCATAAAATGCTCACATGTCTCAAAATAGTCTTTTTCTCCCCCGAGCCATTTAAAAATGTAAAACCCGGGGCGCCTGGGTGGCTCAGTGGGTTAAAGCCGCTGCCTTCGGCTCGGGTCATGATCCCAGGGTCGTGGGATCGAGCCCCGCATCGGGCTCTCTGTTCTGTGGACAGCCTGCTTTCTCCTCTGTCTCTCTCTGCCTACTTGTGATCTCTGTCTATCAAATGAATAAATAAAAAATCTTTAAAAAAAAAAAGAAGTATTCCACTCTCATTCCACAAAATTTAAAAAATAAATAAATAAATAAAAATGTAAAACCCTTCGTTGTTTGCAGGTTGGATTTGTCCCACAGGTCCTGGTTTGCCCACCCTGAGTGATTGGTAGTAATTCAGGTGTGACATGATAGGGAACTGGAACAGGTAGTTGGCAATGGAAATAGAGAGGAAGGGACTTGATGCCAAAGACATTTTGGAAAGAGGACACTGATTAGATGGAAGAGATAAGGGAAGAGAAGAGCCCCAGATGATGCTGAAGCTTCAAGTTTTGTGCCTTCCCAGCCCCTTTTTGGTAAAATTGGCCCCATTTTTCGTGTGCTGAGAATATGACTTGATTCAGGAGAAAAACCGAACATGACTTGATGTTAGCGAAGAGCCCAGAGATAGCGGCTGCCTTACGTAATCCCCAGCTTCTGTCAGCATTGTTAATTGTTCCAGTTGTTTCCCCATGAGCGTCACTGTGCCAGACCCCTCTGCTGCCTTGGCCTCTGGGTGCTTTAGGGAGAGATGGCTCCTGCTATAACTTGGGAGAGCATGGGCACCTGTTTGACGGGGCACAGGTGAAGTTCCTTTGTTGGAGAACTTCCTTTTTTTTTTTTTCTTTTAAGATTTGATTTATTTATTTGAAAGACAGAGACCACAAGTAGGCAGAGAGGCAGGCAGAGAGAGAGGAAGGGAAGCAGACTCCATGCTGAGCAGAGAGCCTGATGCGGGGCTCGATCCCTGGACCCTGGGATCATGACCTGAGCCGAAGGCAAAGGTTTTAACCCACTGAGCCACCCAAGCACCCCGAGAACTTCCTTTTATATACTTTCACATAGAGAAGTTGCAAGAGCAGCTGCCTTGTACCTGTTACCTAGGTCTATTAAATGAGATTTTATTAATTATTTGCATTCTGTCCCATTCGCTGTTTTATTCTCTCCCGACTCTTCTCCCATTTTTTTCTTGACCCATTTGAAAGTTGGTGACATCCTGCCACCTTTTGCCACTAAATACTTCAGCATGAATTTATCAAGGAAAAGGTAACCACAGTGTGGTGATTATCATCAGGAAGGTTAACATTGATACTATCTAATGATGGTTTTTGGAGCTAACACACCTCTAATAGCTGTTACTATATGTAAGGAATGATGTCATTCCCCCGACAGTTGCAGACACAGACACCTATCTGGCTTTGGGGACTCACACTCCCCACAGTAGCAGTTCTCTAGGACTCATGCTTGGGCTGGTCACTGGGTTTCTCCAACGGGAGAAGCAGCTCCAGGGCTGCAAGGTCATTTGGTGTCTTGAGCTGCTGAGCTGCCGGAGGGCAGGCACTTTACTCCTGCCATTTCCTGATGCCTTCATGAGAAAGCTCTTCTCTGAAATGGAGCACAGCCGCCACAGCACCCAAGCTCTCACTTATGGTTACAAACACGTTCTTTCTCTTGGCTTTTTTCTCCTCCATTGCTCCCCAGCCTATGGAAAATGATTCTTTTAGAGTGGATTTTGTTCCAGGCTTGATCTGGAAAGAAAAAAAGGAATTAAATTGGAGTCATTTATTTTGGGAATAAAATGGGAGGGAAAACTATCTGACTTAGAGCAAAAAGGGACTTTCTTTTTTCCAGACTGAAACCAGAAATAGGGAAATATTTGATGCATACTCTTTAGTTCCTTATCAGTAGTGATAGCTTGTTGAGTTCCATGGGAACTATGGAAAAAGGAATCTGGAAATTCTGCCCCCCACCCCCCACCATGAGAAAGGAATAAAGGGAAGGCATTTATCTTCGTGTAACGTGAGTGTCTCATTCCATTTACCTAAGTTCTGTATGACTTAACTGAATGCTTGGTCTTTGCCAGTATGGATGTGATCGGGACCCTTCACTGTATTCAATCATTACTGACCTTCAGAGAGCCCATTCTTGAGATCCAGGACATCTGAAATCTGAGAGTCAGGAGTCTTCAGAGTCTTAGGTCTTCGAGAGGCCTTGTGCTGGCCTTGGGGTGGGGGGCAGGTCACAAAGGAGGATAAAGGTGTCAGGTGCCTCTGTATTCCCTCATCTCCCAATCTACATGAGAAAACCTTGACTCAGCTGTTGTGCAGTTAGCTCAAGTGAATCACTTAATGGTTCTGTGTCACAGTTTTGCCATTTGTAAGGTATAGAGAGATTGTCTCTCAGCCATTTAAAGGGACAACCTGGAGGAGCACTTGGGTGGCTCAGTTAATTAAGCGTCTGCTTTTGGCTCAGGTCATGATCCTAGGGTCCTGGGAACGGAGCCCTATGTCGGGCTCCCCCCTCCGGGAGGGTGAGGAGGTTGGAGGGAGGAGCCTGCTTCTCCCTCTCCCTTTGCCCCTCCCCCTGCTTGTGCTCTCTCTTGCTCTCAAATAATTAAATCAAAATTTTATCCCTGATATGAGGAAGTGGAGATGCAACGGGGGTGGGAGTTAAGGTGGTAGGAAAAGTAAAAATGAAAGAAGATGGGATCGGGAGGGAGAAAAACCAAAAGAGACTCTTAATGTCATAAAACAAACTGAGGGCGGTGGGGGGAAGAGGGGTTGGGTGAGGGTGGTGGGCTTACATCATATGTTTAAATAAAGCTTAAATAAAGTAAAAAAAAAAAAAGTCCATTGGGGGAAAAAAAAATTTTAAAGGGACATCCTGGAGATAAAATTTAAGTATAACTTTTGCAGGTGTGCTTGGAATCAAACTACGAGTACTATTTACATGCTGACATTTCCATAGGAGCACCTTAACACAGGTGGAGGTTACTGCTTACCGCTAGTATAGGAGGACCGATGGTCACACATGTCCAAAAATGCCCTCACGGGATCTGCTTGTCTTTGTGGTTTATGGAATCCACAGAGGCAAGGCAGACAGATTCAGTAAACAGTCATTTAAAAATACGAGGGACAGGGATGCCTGGGTGGCTCAGTTGGTTAAGCAGCTGCCTTTGGCTCAGGTCATGATCCCAGCGTCCTGGGATCGAGTCCCACATCGGGCTCCTTGCTCGGCAGGGAGCCTGCTTCTCCTTCTGCCTCTGCCTGTGCTCTCTCTCTCTAACAAATAAATAAATAAAATCTTTAAAAATAAACAAATAAAAATACTAGGGACATACAAAGAGAGTAGAAGTCACAGGCTCTGTTCTTAGAGTTCACAGTTCATCTGGGGAGTCAAGATAAATAGTAAAAGAGCAGTTAGTGAACAGCAAGCAAATACAGAGAATCTATGTATGTAAACCATATATTCTGCTGTTCAAAAAGCAGTGGGTACTATTCCCCTTGCTCCCTGTGCTCTAGCTTCTCTGGGTGCTGTGCTGTTCCTTCCTTGGACATCCCAGGCACGTCCTGCCTCAGACCTTTCCCCAGACTGTTTGGTCTCCATGAAGCAGGCTTCCCTACGATGTACACAGTTGACCTCCTTAGTCTCTGCCTGCCTTTGGTCAAATGTTACCTTCTTTATGAAAGCTACTCATGCCACCCAGTCTGAAATTTCAGTGTGTCCCCCAGTATTCTAAATTCTTTTCATCCTGCTTTACTTTTTCTTTTTTTCCAGAGTACTTAAACCACCCTCCAGCATGTTTTACTTCCGTTTATGGAGAGGCACAGTAGCCTGGGCTCTGGGACCAGACCACCTGGGTATAAGTCTTGGCTTCACCACTTACTTCTTATGTGAACTTGGGTAGATTATGGAACCCTTTTAGTCTTAGTTTCCTCATTTGTAAGAATAATACCTAACTCAGAGAAATTTTTGGAGGATCAAAAGAATTAATATTTATTAAAAGTTTAGCCTAACACATGACATGGAGTAAGCACTATGAGTGTTTGATGAATACAGTTTTTATTGTCAAATGGAAACTGCAGGAGGTCACAGGGCTTCATCTGTTTTGTCCTCTAATGTATCCCTAGCATTTCGAATAGGGCCAGGCAGGAAGCAGGCAGTAAGTACACGTTGAGTGAATGAAGAGGCTGTGGAGAAGTTGGTCTGGAAAGGGGAGTAGTGAGGTGCGGGCAGCGCTGTGGATGACAGGCCAACCTGGTATCCCATTCCAGCTCTGCACTCTGTAATCTTGGACCAGGGTCTTAATCTCTCCAAGGCTTGAGCTCTCACTTCCCTTGCAGAGTTGTTAGCAGAATTAAATGAAAGAATATGCAGTAAGTGCCAAGCACGATACTGGCCTGGCTGGTAGCAGATGGTCGGTAAATGTTAGTTCTTTTCCTTCCTCAGCACCCCTGGAAGAAGTGAGTCAGTGAAGGAAGCTGGTTTTTAGGGAGGAGCAGGGGAA
>RCUC01109440.1:0-10812 GCA_003697995.1 Taxidea taxus jeffersonii
CAAAATCTATCAATTAGCCCAGAGCTGGTTTTCCTGTGCCTCCCGGCCTCAAGCCCACACACCCTTCCCCTGCTCTGCGCCTGGGGTTGGGCTGCCCAGCCTTGTCCCCACACACACTCCGCCATCTGACAGCTTTCAGTTTCTGCCAGTGGTTGGCCGGAAGGCACGCTGGGGAGAAGGGGCTCCAGGACCTGCCTCTGTCTGCCCAGTGTCCTATAGCAGCTCTCAGAGCTGCCCCTGGAGACCCCAACGCCAGCCTCGCGGGCTTGCCGCTGAGCTCCTGGGAGCTACAGAGTCACCAGCTTTGGGACATGCTATTCCCTGTCGCTTGTGTGGCCTGAGTCACCTCCTACCCCCTCTGTCTGCTGCCCTGGCTCTGAGCACCCAGGACAGCCCTCCCAGGCCAGCTCCCCTGGATCCCAGCTGATGGCATGTTCTGACATTGTCAGCCCCACAGCTCTCCCCGCTCTGCCCCTGCTGGGCTCCCGTGAGCGCACCCACCTCCTCCAACAACCCAGGTTCAGCTTAGCCTCTTCCCTCCATCTTTCGTGGGCCTGATGCTCCATTGAACCACCAACGTTCAAGTCCATAAGATCTGGTTTAGCAAAAATGCATTCCCGTGGCTCAGCTGCAGAGCGAGGTCCCCTGGCGCAGGGACACAGAAAGGATATGATGGTTCTTACCTCCCAGGGACATCAGACCCATCCTGAAGACAAGTGAGAACCAACGAGTGTATTCTACGCCCCACGTGGAACCGGGGTCCCCAGCACAGCTGAAGCCCAGACAGCCCACAGCTGCGGTTGGATACTGAGGTTGAGGCGGGGACAGCTCAGCCCAACAAGGTCAGGGGCTGCGGCTGGGGGGAGGCTGGCTGGGGGCTGCGGCTGGGGGGAAGCTGGCTGGGGGCCACACCCTGCTGCCGGGGAGCCACTGACGGCCCGTGACCAGGGGGGTCGAGGTAATGGAAGCGCCATGTAAGCTGTGAGGGGCCTGCGGGGCTGAGTATGCCGGCTTCGGGGCTGAGGAGGTTCAGGGCATGAGGATCCCCGGGTTGGGGGCTGTCAGGCTTCTTGGAGCTTTCCCTTGGGTTGAGACAGTGCCACCACCCGACTCGTGACAGCTCCCCGGCTGCCCCGATGTGGGATCCGTCAGCAAGCTGGCGGGGTTGAGCCCCAGACGGTCCCACACCCACTCTGTCTCCACCCTGAGCCACCTCTGCCTTTGAGCTTGGGCACGGGGGTCTCTGAGCCTCGCCCTGCCCCTCTGCCCGGTGCCGCTGGACAGACCCTGAGCCCTCGTGTGGCCTCTGGCTCTCCCGCTGGTCTCCCTCCTGCACCCCTGCGCCCCCTTCCACCCCTCCCTCGGTTCGTGCTCCCGTGAGCCCACCACGCCCTCCCTCCCGCCCCACCGAGCCCTTCCTCTGCTTTCCCAGAGGGAGCCGCGCCCTCTCGAGAAGCACAACTGGGTTTGCCCCTCTGGACAAACTTGGGCACTTGCTCATGGCAAAACCCTTGGAAAACAGCTGGTTTGATGAAGGACCCCACACAAGCTCTGACACCTGCACCAGCTGGCCTTGTCGTCAGCGGTGAGGGAGTGAGGGCCACACCGGGCGGCAGGCATGGGCAGAGGCCGCCTCGCCACTGCCAACCGCCCGGCCCTGGAGGTGTGGCCGAGCAGGCGGCCAGGGAGGACGATGGAAGGCTCGCAGCCCGGGGAGCAGTCCCGAACCCAGACCCGTGAGCCGTAACGCACACGTGTGCACACGGCTTCCAGCAGACCCTGCTAGCTCGCAGAGGAGGACGGAGAAGCTCCTAGAACCAGCAAGTGTGCTCAGCGAGGTCACAGCCTTCGAGAGCAGCTGAGTCTACACACACCACAGCCCCCGAGGCAGAGGCCGGGGATCCCGGGGGGGACGTGGAGGCAGATCGGGGAGGGGAGTGAGGAGTGTCCCTGCCCTGCTCCCAGGGGGCCCCAGGAATGGCACAGTCATGGGGGCGGAGGGGACAGCGCAGCCTTTCAGAGCTGGGAAGGGCGCATAGGACAGCTGGAGGCCTCCCGCTGAGAGGTTTCATAATTAGAAGCAAAATCAGAGAAAACCCGGCCAGTGACAGCTTCAAACAGGGCTGTTCTGGAAACAGTGCCAGGACTTGTCAGACGGGGCACCGACTGGAAAGAAAGGTGTGTGTGAGCGTGTGAGTCTGCACACGTGCGAGGACGATGGAGGGTGTGCGTGTGCCTGTGAGTGACTCTGTGTGGTGTGCGTGGTGCGCCAGGTGTGTGTGCGTGTGCCTGCCTGCCGGACGCCTGCTGGCGAGGGCAAGTGCGCGTTTATTTTCCTCGGAAGGTCCCTGGCATTTTCCCAGCGTCAGCTCTCGTGGAGGAGACGGCCTGGTGAGTGGACTTGCAGCTCGGGATCCAGGAGGCTCTGCCCAGCTGGTCCGCAAGCAGACTCAGCTCCCCGTTTCTCGCAGGCGGGTCAAGCTGCTGGCCCTGAGGGGCAGGACTGGGTCCCGGGACACGATGGTGGGAGCAGCGGGATTGCCAGGCCCTGCTCCCCCAGCCACGGGCTGCAGAGCTGGGTCGGGGTGGAGAGGGCCTTTCTGGGAAGCCCAAGATCTAGGGCTACTCAGAGCATCAAGAAGCTCCTTCTGGGTCGCCTGGGTGGGTCAGTGGGTTGAGCCTCTGCCTTCGGCTCAGGTCATGGTCTCAGGGTCCTGGGATCGAGCCCCGCATCGGGCTCTCTGCTCAGCGGGGAGCCTGCTTCCTCCTCTCTCTCTGCCTGCCTCTCTGCCTACTTGTGATCTCTGTCAAATAAATAAATAAAATCTTTAAAAACAAAATCCTTCTGGAAGGCGGGGGCGGGTCAGGTTGGCTGACACTTCAAGGAGACAGACTTCAAGCCACCTGGGAGTTCGGCACAGAGCAGGAAGCGGAGAAGAAACTTTCCTCCTCTATGAACGGACAAAGTCAAGTAAACTGCACAGTCCTGAACACAACTGAACATCACAACCCGACCAGCTTCCCTGTACCAGCTCCCTTCCCAGGAGCCAGCCCTGGGCCACCCCACCCCCGCCCCTGGACGGCCCACAGTGCAGCCCCACCTCAGGCTGCGCGGCCCCACAGAGCTGCACCGGCCGACCCCCAGGAGCTGGCTCTGCCCACCGCCCAGAGCCCCTGCACGCAGCCCCAGGATGAGAGCCCAGCTGCCTGCCAGCCCTCCCCCACCTCGCCGGACAGCCTGGCCTGGACGGGGTGAGTGGGCACCTGAGCAGGAAGTAACCGCCAGGCCCCGTGGCAGCCCCGGAACTTGCCAGAAATACAATCAGCAGAGATGGCCTTGCTGAGGGAGCACGGATCTGCTGGGGTTGGGGGTCCATGAGTGTCTGCATGGGGGGGGAGATCAAGGGGATCCCAGCCGAGCCTCTGACCATGCCGCCCGTCCAGGCCTCACGCCTGGGCTGGGTCGGGGTCCTTGCGCGCTGTCTGCCCACAAAGTCGGCGCCATCCTTCAGAAGGGAAGCTGCCATCCGCAGACGAGAGGCCTGAGCAGAGTCTGACGGGTTCCCTGCTGAGACCCGTCAATTGTCCCAGTGTGATTTCTTAATCATTTTGCAAGTAATTAGCTGGCATCCTCATTAGTGCACGGGTGCTCCGTGAAAGTTTCGGGGAGCAGGCAGCTGCGCCGGCCGAACTCAGATTGGGTGATTGTTAATTACAGGCAGACCCGCCAGGGACAGACGTGTTGTCAGTTTCGCTGCCTGTTTGTTCACGTTTCCCCACTTCTTGGAAATGAAAAGCAAAATGCTTGTCACTCGCCTTTGTGCTCATCTGGAGAGACAGAAAAGGACAAAGGGGATAGAGACCCGTGGGTGAGACGTGGCAAAGGGAAGCCGTGTGGCTTGTTGGGGGGTGGGACAGAGAGGAGGAAGCTGTGTGGACGGTGGGGGAGAGAGGCTGTGTGCAGAGAGGGTCTGCAGAGCCCGAAGGGCAGGCAACCTTTCCCCGGCTATGCAGACATGCATGTGCGTGTGGGCATGTGTGTGCACACAGACACCAGGTCGCTGCCAGCCAGTGGGGTTGGGGAGACTCCAGGGCATCAACGCTCCATAAGCGGGAAGGTGGGAAACACCTGCTTTTGTAACCAGATGCTCCCCAAGTGCGTCCCCATCGAGCACTGCCTGCCGACCATCCTGCTCCGCTCACCTTTCCCACCACTGCCCCAGCCTTGTGACCATTCTTGACCTTTACAACAACATTAACAGGTAACTCACCGGCCTTGAATCCTGGGAAATTCAGCCTAGGGACTCCAGATTTGTCATAAACATACCGTGTCCCCAGGACGCACCCGACATCCTCCCAACCCTCCCAGAACCCCAGGATCTTGTCAATGAGGACGCTGATGGTCACAGACGTGGCCTGTGCCCATCACTCTGCTCACGGGTTCTTCCCCAGAATTTCGCATGACCGGCTCTCCAGGCCAGTCTCTCCAGACCTCTGCCATCTGATGGCTCCCTGACTTTTGTCTCCATCGGGCCATGAGGGCCCCGTCCTCTGGATAACATGCAGACTCTCTGGGCTGCACTCCTGGAGGGGTGGACCCAGACCCTGCTTTCAGGGACCCTCCTAGCCTGCTTCCGCACCCACCATGCTGTGGCCGAGCACCTCCAAGGCCCACCTCTGGTCTCAAGCAGCCAGCGACCCACCCCACACGGCAACCTTGGGCTAGATGTTGGATTTGTTCAAACTAAAATTATTTAAAATTAGATGCAACTAAAGATTCAGTTCCTTGGTTGCACTAGACACAATGCAGTTGGTCAGTGGCCTGTTGTGGCCAGTGGCTCCCATCCTGGACAACACAAAGAACATCACCATCTTCTAGAAAGTTCTGTTAGATACTGGACAAGGTAGTTTCTATTTTAGGCTTTGCAGCCCCTATAGATGGTCACTACTCAACGGTACCACTGCAGAGCAGAGAGGTCCCAGGAAAGAGACTTGCCAATGGGCACAGCTCTGTTCCAAGGACACGCTCCCCGCAGAGCAGGTGCCGAGCAGGGAGTGGCCCCTGGGCAACCAGAACCCCACTCTCTCCTGGGGTTGGGGAAGTGGGCAATGAACTTTTGTTTTCCTGCAATATTCAAGTGATTAAAGCCCTGACTATGGGCATCCTGCACACTCAAATGCATTTCAAGGATGTTCTCCCAGAAAGAGCAGAGTCACCAGAGGCAGAGGGGGTCCCAGCAACTGGAGGGGGTCACCAGAGGGCAGGCCCCAGGACAGCAGTACCACCACTGGACGTCCAGAGCTAGATGTCGGCAAGGGGGAGAAGGGGAACTCCATGGGTGTCTTTCACAGATGAAGATTTGGGGGGAAAAGAGGAAAATGTGAAGAAAACGATAAAAATTCCAGGAAGGGGCACCTGGGTGGCTCAGTGGGTTAAGCTTCTGCCTTTGGCTCAGGTTATGATCTCAGGGTCCTGGGATCGAGCCCGACATCGGGCTCTCTGCTCAGTGGGGAGCCTGCTTCCTCCTCTCTCCCTGCCTGCCTCTCTGCCTACTTGTGATCTCTGTCTGTCAAATAAATTTAAACAAATCTTTAAGAAAAAAATTCCAGGAAGAACAGAAAAGCTCCCGGGGCCGGGGTTGGGGAGAAGCGATTAGGACTCCGTGCCCCACGCAGAGTCCTAGAGTGGCATCTAAGTGGCGGTAGTGTGGGAGAGTTCACTAGATTCCAGTTTGAGAATCAAGTCGGGACACGGCATGGTGTGCAGCTCTGTGAGCTTGGGCGGTATCCCCGCCCTCGGCCCTAGGGGACGCCGGCTACAAACAAGCCAGGTGCCCTGCCCAGGCGCTTGAGTGCCAGGACCTCCGTTCTCTGCCGCGGGAGTCAGCAGGCACCTTCTGTGTCCAGTGGAGAAAGACGCAAAGCCTAACTGCATTATGTAAAATCACAAATTAAATCCTGAGGCTTTGGTTGGGGAATGAGGGGTTGGGGAGCTGAGGCCTCATCTTCCTGTGGAAGGTCAGCAGATGATGCATAGAACCGAGAACAGAAGTTAAAAACAGGGGTCGAAGAATTTTATTTGAAATATAAATTCAATTATTGGACGATCCAACCAACGGGGTTCCGGGAGGTCGACGAAGGTGGGCAAGGACAGGAGAGACGAGAAAGGCAGCTGTTTTTATGAGATGCTGATGCTGTCTACTGGTACCTACTTTACAAATGAACGTATTATGTGGATTACACTCTAGCAACTTAACACACACAAGGCGATTCCCTGGGCTTGCTGGACATGCTCTGTGCCGTGCACCTGCTGCTTTCTCTTTGCCCTCTCTGACCCAGTCCCGAAACCACATAAAATGTTCCGTTGTCTGTTTCATGGCAGATGTTTCGGGGTCTCCTGTGTGTCATCATGGCTCTGGGATCCCAACCCACACAGAGGACTGGGTAAAACTCCCTGACCAGCCCAAGAGGCAAACAGGAACACAAATGCTCTCACCACGGCCAGGGGCTGTGCAAGGGTGCGTCCTGCCCCTGCCCCAGGGCAGCTGCAGGTGCAGAGCGTGGGGGAGGGCGGGGCGGGGCGCACACTTAGGCTTGACGCTACGGGAGCGTGAGCAGGTGGTTTGGCCTGTTAGAGGATGCAGTGCCTTTCTCTCAGGCTGTTAGAAATCATTAGATGAATCACTGTGTGTGCAGGGGAGTCTGACTCTTTGCGGGACTGTAATCAACAATGCTGCTGGTGTTCTTCCAATGGGCGCCAAGCGGGTTGTGAGCTGGGAGATGGCCTGGGGACCCTAGGGAGGAAGGTTATCGGCAAGATGCACCCCTGGATCCAGGGAGGTCTGGGTCATTTACTCATGCAAGCAGCGTTTCAGGACCAAGAATTGTGCTTCCTGCTGGAGGAAAGGACCCCAACCCACCCCACTCTCAGGAAAGACAAGGATATGGGCAAATGTCACAGCTGAATTCAGGGCTCTGTTTGGAGGCAGCCCAAGATGGTGGTGACCAGAGTCTATAAACAGGAACGAAGGATGGAAAACAGAGGAAAAGGCCAAGACCGAAGACAGCAGGTTTCCAAGGATACATGTGTCTGAAACCCGCCCAGGGCTATGAGCTGCACAGCGACAGCCTGGATGCCCGGCACCCAGAGATCGCTGGGACTCATGGTCCTGTGGCTGCCATGTGCAGAGCTGCCCGCGGAAAATGGATCTGTGGAGTCAGCCGGACAGCAAGAAGCTCAGGAGGCTGCGGGCTTGATGCTACCCACATCCAAGGAGGGGTGGCCAGATGGGGAGTGGGCGGCATTGATGGCGATGGAGGGACACTGGCTGGAGAGTGCGGAAGTGCCCAGGGGTTCCTGGCCCTGGGCTGCTGGGAAGGGGAACGTAGTTGGACGGGCAGTTCAGACAGTGACAGAGGACATGTGAGGCTCTCACTAATGGACAGGCTTGCTCTGCTGCAGGTGAGAACCCAGGGACCCCTGGGGATTTGGCTATCCATGAGTCATACAAGACAGAGGTCCAGTGGGGCTGTAGCCCTGAGACAGCTGGTGGGACCCTGGGGGAATGGCAGCTCCAGCTCCAAAGGGCCAGTGGGGAGGGACTCACAGAGAAGCCTATCAGAGGAAGAATTTGAGGGGGAGCCACCAGGAGAGGTAGGAGGGGAACCAGGAGAAGGGAGAGAGCCACGGCGTGGGGGGAGGGGAGAGAGGGCGCACCCTCAAAGAAGCCAGGGCTGCCAAGAGCTGAGGCAGAAACTGAAAAGTCTCCTGGATTCAGCAGTTCAGCAAGAGGTCTCCTGGGGTCTGCCCGAGGAGCTTCACAAAGCTCTGCAGGAAGACGCAAGATCACAGTGAATTCAGGGCGAACGGTCAATGAAGTCACCGCGCAGAATGGGAGGCGCTCCAGGGAAGCCTGGGGCTAAAGGGAGTAGGGAGATGGGGCACGAGCTCTCAGGCACTATGGGGCGGAGCGCAGCCTTGCCTTATTCTGTAAGAGGGAGCACATTGGCTTGTTAAATGCAGATATCAAAGAAAGCAGATTCTAGATACAGCAGAAAAAGTAGGTTTTTACCATTTGAGGCTGAGTTGAGAAGACGTCAAATGACATGAAAGTGCTCACGGAAAAGAAATGTAGTAACCTTGTAAAATGGCAAACTTGGTAGCTGTTTAAATATTTAAAAATATCTGTGAAAAAAAAAAAAAGAATGAAAAGCCTTCTTGAGAACATCTGTGTTTGGGTGGGCGCATAGAAACCCTCAGCTGAGACACAAAATATGTTCGGGGATGTGGAGAGGTGAGCAAAGGCCACAGATCCCTGCCCAGTGGCATTTGCCAACCTGTGTGACCTTGTGCTTCAGACCTCAGGGTCTTGGGGGACAGGAAGCAAGGCTCAGGTCCACCCAGGACAAGGACCTGGCCAGGAGCTACCCCTACTATCCACTCAATGTCAAGGTGAGCCAGACACAAACCCGGGCCCTCTCCCTGGCACATTACAAAGTCAGCTGACTCAGACTTTGGCCAAAAAAGGAAATCACTTGAACCAAAAGCAGCCTGTAAGCGTGTTTATGGTCTGAATTCATACTACCTCCATGGTCTTAAAAACCTCAAGACAATAACTTAATTTAAGGACTGATAGGGTCCCCAGATCCTGACAGTAACAAATTCAGACTCTCTCTGGAACCTATTTTCAACATGAGATTATGTATATATAACGTGTGTGTGTGTGTGTATGTATATATATATATAGAGAGAGAGAGAGAGAGAGAACATCTATCATTAGAAGTTAAGGGGAAAGCTAACAAAATAAACCCAACATAGAACAATAGAACAATGAAATCAATAATAAAAATAAGGAGATAAACTGATGAAATAGGAAAGAAGCAGATAAGAAGGGGTCAACAATGTAGAATTATACCCTCAGAAAACACCACTAAAAATAACAAATCTTTGATGAAACTGACCTTGAAGAGAAAGGGCACAAATAAGCCATAATAGGAAGGAAGAAGGGACAGAGCTGTAGGTGCAGGATAGAGTTGCATGAACTGTCTCATTTGAAAAATGGCTTAAAAAGTGGATAAGATACATGACATCTGGTTTCTACGAGATTGGACATCAGAAAGGGACAGGGACCTCTGAGAGGTAGGGAGAAACAAAGCGAACCCCCTGATTTCTCCAGCTTACTCCCTGGGGTTGGTGCTTAGGTCATGGCACAGGGAAAGGACCCAGGAGAAGCCAGAAGACTCTCTGGGTTGAGGAGCTGTGAAGAAGACCAAGTAGCTAGTGCTCACAGCTTAGTGCCATGAGGAAAAGAAGAGAGAGAGTTACATGCAGGACAAGCTCTGGTGATGTACAGGGAGGTCCCCTTTGCACACAGTGGTCATAGTGTGCATGAAAGGAAACTGTCCATGTCTGGGAAAAAAAACTCAGACAGGATCAGGGGCTGCGGCACCAAATGCACCAGGACAAAGAACAGCTATTGCCACCAGCCAGAGGGAAAACCCTAGAAAACCCCATGATTCTTATGAGCTGGGTAGAGCACTAATGACTTGTCTTGTCTCAGGAGTGTACATTGATTAACACTAGATTAAATGCTGCTCTGCTGATCCTTAACAAAGTCTTAAAAGGAATACCTGAACCTGTTTCCTCATAACCGGAGTCCCAGAATAAACTTAAAAATGTCCATAGAAATACAAATGTAGCTAGCTAGCATCCAGCAAGGTAAAACTCACAAGTTAGCAAATCTGACCAAAAATTGTGAGACAGAAAAGTATGGCCAATAATGGAGGAGAAAATTAATCAGTTGTCTGAATCAAAACTTACACAAATGTTAGAAAAAAGCTGATAAGGGGGTTCAAGGGTGGCTCAGTGGGTGAAATGTCTCCCTTCAGCTCAGGTGATGATCCCAGGGTCTTGGGATCAACCCTGAGTCAGGGTCCCTGCTCAGCAGGGAGCCTGTTTTTCCCTCACTCTCTGCTTCTCCCCCCAGCTTGTGCTCTCTCTCTCTCACTATCTGTCTCTCTCTCTCAAGTAAATTAAAAAAAATCTTTTGGAAAAAAGCTGGTAAGAATGTTGAAACAACTATTATACATGTATCCAATGGATTCCAGAAGCTAGAGAAAGTACTGAGCATGTCAACAAAGACATGAAAGGTATGAAAAAGATTCAAGTTGCACTTCTAGACGTGAAAAGTATTTGAGATGAAACATACACTGTATGCGGTGAACAGTAGATAAGACACTACAGAAGTGCAGATTAGTGAACTGGAAGACAAAGCAAAAGAAATGATGCAAAATAAAATACAGAGTTGTTGTTGTTTTTTTTAAGACTGAAAATTTTCACAAAGCCTCAGTGAACTCTGAGATAATATTGAGCAGCCTGATGCATGCATAACTGGAGTCCCTGAAGAAGAAAGATAGGTGAGCATTTGTAAAACTAACTCCTAGAGTTTTTACAAATTTGATGAAGTTATAAAACCCATAGGTCCTCGAGACTTGCTGAATTTCAACAAGATGCATGAAACAACAGCAACAACAGCACAAAGGCAGCATATAATCAAATTGCTCAAAACCAGCCAGTAAGAGTACAATATTAAAAATAGAGGGAGGAGCAAGATGGCAGTGGAGCAGGATACCTAAATATTATTAGGTCCCAGGAGTTTAGGTCCCAGGAGTTCAGCTAGATAGTTATCAAACCATTCTGAACACCTACAAACTCAACAGGAGATTGAAGAGAAGAAGAGCAGCAATTCTAAGAACAGAAAAGGGACCATTTCTGGAAGATAGGACATGCAGAGAAGTGAATCCGAGGTGATA
>RCUC01109443.1:0-20552 GCA_003697995.1 Taxidea taxus jeffersonii
AGGGTGTAACCTGCCCACTGGTTGCCGTTTTGTGAAGTCTCTCTGTCTTGCCGCAGCAGACTCCCCTCAGAGTCACTGTGGTTTCAGTGTGTGCTTCACAACCTCTTCCCCAAGGCTCCTCAATCCATTACAGCTTGTGGATGTAGGGCAATTTATCTCTTCTCCTGCTGCACCTTCTTCATTTGCATCCCTCTCTACCCCATACCCCATCAAAAAGGCTTCTTTAGTACAAGAAGCCACCCTCTTTAAAGCTCACTGAAGTCTTATTAGTAGATAAATGTGTTCTTTAAAATTACATTAGTCTAAGTAATTCAGGTACAATGAGATTATTAGGAATCATAATTCCTTAAGGAACAGAGAACACCACTGGGGTCACATAGAGGTGGGTTACAGACCAGGTCTCTGACCTCAGACCCAAGTTGTTTATACCCTTTACAGCAAACACCTCAGATGGCTTCATTAGGCCTGGAGGGATCCAGTGGTCTAGGGGAATCCAAAAACAGAAGCTGGAAACCTTCTCTTCACCTTTATTTTTGGTGTGTGGGACAGCTTTTTCTTTTTACCACCTGCCTCATGCAGTAGCCACATTTTCTTTCTTCCTCCCTATTATCATAAAGAGAGGAACCTACGCTTGTTAGATTCCTCTTTGCCCTTGAGTCATCAGAACGGATGCCCAAGGTGTTGGAAATTCTACTTCTCCTTATTAAAGCTGCTGGACACCCTGTAAGTGGCTATTTTTTTTTCCAGTTTCTTAATTCTGGTGCCAATACTCCTGCAATACTTTCTTCTTTAAGGGAAAAAAAAAGGGGTGGGGAAAAATGTTAGAATTTTTTAATCCATTACCTGCAGAGACGCTTAGAGGGCTGAATACTTTTGCCATGTGGCACCGAGGGCCCAAGATGGTTCATTTTCCTCTATGTGAGATAGACTGAGCATACTCACGGATCCCAAGAGCATTGTGTTGGAATCATTGCTATTAGGAATGCAGAATTCAGCTCCCTTTGTGCTCTCTGTCACTGAAGGTTACAGGGTTTGCTTTATGTAGTCACAACTGGAAACTGGGCTTGTTCCAAACTGTAGAAAGGTGACTGCTGGGCCCTGACAGGTGAACTGTGGCTTTCAAATCTTGCAAATGACATCGCTTATTGTACAGGGTGCATACATGCCAACGATTAAATAGTAGCTGGCATTTTCCTCTTCGGAAACTACAGCCCATGATTGATCGTCCTGTGTCTGACTTGGACCCTGCTGGGGCTGGGAGAGGGAATTAACGTGGATTGCATTTAGTGTTTGTCAGATACAGTAAGCTGGCCTCAGTTGAAATGGTAAGAGTGTGTCTATTTGATAGTAAATGCTTTACTGTAAGCAGGTATTAAACAATGACATTGTTGATAGATCTTCCTGGTTCTCTATCTGTAGGACATAGGCATCTTCGGGATTCATCTTGTTAATGTAGAGGTCTGAGGGTGACACCTTACTTTGTCATCACTCCTTAAAAAGCCAATACATATGCACAAGTACGCAGGATTGCTTAACATTTGTCATTAGAGCAAAGGGGTCTGGCAGTGGCTATGTACCCCGGTGCGTTGTCTAAATTAATCCATTGAGGGATATTGAATCACTTAATCACAACGCAGACTTGCTGCCTTGGTAGGCACGCTCTCCCTTCATTAGATTTAATATATTTCTCATTATACAAATCTGCCTGTGTGACAATAAGTCTTGTTCATAAATCAGTTTGCCCTTTTGCTGTGCAGATGCAGAGAACTTTTATCAAACAAGACATAAATGGAGCCTGTTAGATAGGGGGTCAAAGCAGTCATCACCAGACAGTAATACCTATTCATTAAGATGATTTTTAATGGCATATTCTAATGGGCAGAGGTAAAACAATTATGATTTTAACTTCTTGTTTGCATTATAAATAACTAAAAGGAAAGCAGTAACAAGGAGTACTTGGAATTCCTCCGGCAGAGCCCCAAACTTCATCCCCTCATTCCATCTGTGTGCAAACCAAATGCTTAGATACTCAGAGTTGGCCCATGGTCTCTCAAGTTAGCACAGTAGCATCAAGGCTGACTTAAAGATCAAGGCATAAAGAACCGTATGCATGTCAGGATATGCAAAATGTTTGGAAATCACTTAAAAAATTGCCATTGAGCAATGGAGCTAGAATTATGATTATTGACTCCAAAAAAATCATTTTTTTTTGCTTTCTCTTTTCTCTACCATTGTGCTCAGTAGATCAGAATATTTGAAGAGTCTTTTTGTAAGAAAAATTCTGACCTATTTCATATTTAGTATATGTCGTGACACAGTATTGACCTTCTTTTTCATTTTTTTGGATCAGGTTCTCCAGAGCATTGTTTCTATTACTGATCTCTTGAAAGAAAAACTTTTCTTTCCCATTGATCATTTCTACTGTTTTCATTGTTATTATTTTATTTCATTAATGTCTATTTGTATCTTAATCTCTCTTCTTCTTTCTTTAGATTTTTTTTTTTAAGATTTTATTTATTTGTCAGGGAGATATAGAGAACACAAGCAGGGGGAGAAGCAGGCTCCCCACCAAGCAGGGAGCCCACCTGGTTTGATGACCTGAGCCAAAAGCAGACCCTTAAACGACTGAGCTACCCAGGCATCCACAGATATTGCTCTTTTCTTAGTTTTCATGGATTGGAAGTTTATTTCTTTTCTGTGGGTTTTATCTAGATCGCAGATCCATAAAAGTAGATTAAGCATAGTTTTGATTCATGACTTACCATCAGCTCACATTTGTTTGATTTTTTAAATTTAATATATAAAGGTCTTATGAAATGACTATCCCAAATAAGAGCTAGGACCTGGACTTTCTTAATCTAACCTTGTGGCCTTTCGATTCTATCTCCTCTTCTATCTCCTGAAGGATTTGGCACTTTAGGTAACCATCACTCTGAATCCTATGTGTTTCTTTCTTTTTCATATAGTTTTATTATATGTACGTGTACACCCAAAATTATATGTCTTTATTTCAGTCATCTTATACTCCATGAGGAGAGTCTCATGTTGTATGTAATTTTGTTTGGAACTCCCCCACTCCCCCCGCCACCATTTGATATAGAAATGTACATTCTACAATTATCTGGATGCAGAATTTTATATATGTCAATCAGATCATGTTTATTAGTACTAATGGTTAAACCTTTTATAGTTTTTTTAAAAGATTTTTAAAAAATTAAAGATTTTAAAGATTTAAAGATTTTTTTTAAAGATTTTAAAGATTTTTTAAAGATTTAAAGATTTTTTTTTAAAGATTATTCACTTGAGAGAAAGAACACAAGCAAGGGGAGCAGCAGGCAGAGGCAGAAGCAGGCTCCCTGCTGAGCAGGGAGCCTGATGAGGGGCTCTATTCCAGAACTCTGAGGTCATGACCCGAGTGAAAGCAGAGGCTTAACTTACTGAGCCACCCAGGCACTCCAAACCTTTTACAGTTTTGAGGGTTTTTTCTCTTACTCTATCACTTACAGAAAGAAGTGTGTTAGAATCTCTCACTCAGGGTATAGATATGTCTACTTCAGCCAGTTCTCTTGGATTTTAGGTGATATTATTATGTGAATGCAAACTTAGAGTTGTCATATTTTCCAAGGTGAAATGGATATACCACCATTAAGAAATATCCTTTTTTTTACTTCATTTATTTTTGCCATAAAGTCTACATTGTTTGATAACCATATAACAATATTAATTAGAAGAGAAAGACCAAAAACATAATAAGAAAAAGGACAAAGGACAATTTTATAGGTAAATCAAGGCAAGTTGCTCTTTTTTTTTTTTTTTTAAAGATTTTATTATTTAGTTGACAGAGAGAGGTCACAAGTAGGCAGAGAGGCAGGCAAAGAGAGAGGGGGAAGCAGGCTCCCCACTGAGCAGAGAGCCTGACATGTGCCTAGATCCCAGGACCCTGAGATCATGACCTGAGCCGAAGGCAGAGGCTTTAACCCACTGAGCCACCCAGGCACCCAAGGCAAGTTGCTGGTAAATACGTGAAGAGATCTTAACCTCACTCTTAGGAGTAAAATAAATAAAAATTCTGTAGAGATACACATTCTCATCTGTTATACTTTTTTTTTTTTAAAGATTTATGTATGTATTTTACGGAAAGCGAGAGTACACACATACACACACACGTACACACACGTGGGGGCAGGGCAGAGGGAGAAGAAAGAATTCTCAAGCAGACCCTCTACTGAGTGTGGAGCCCACGGGGCTTGATCTCATGACCCTGGGATCATGACCTGAGCCGAAATCAATAGTTGGCCGCTTAACTGACCAAGCCAGCCAGGTGCCCCTCACCTGTTATACTTCAAAAATAGTCAACCATCTGCAAAACAGTGGGTGGGCAAGACTGGGGGGGGCACACATTCATCCATGGCAGACGGTATTCCAGAAAGGCACAACTGCTATGCTGTGGGATTTAGCAATATCTGATAAACTGCTTCTGTGTGTATTCTGTGACCCAGAGTCTATGCATCTACTCACAACAGTTCACAAAGACTGTCGGAGAGCACATGATGTCATATGCTGCCTCTTCTGTAAGAAAGAAGAGAAAATAGAATGATGAAATAAATTTACTTTTTTTTTCCTCCAAAAAAGAACACAGGAAGTTTAAATTAGCAACTTATGAAAATAGCTACCAGTACAGGGTCAGGGAACAGGGTGAGACAGATGGAAATGGGCTGAGACTTCTTTGTATCCAGTTTGGACTTTATTATTTAATTTAATTTAATTCTGTTTCAGGTTTTTATTTATTTATTTATTTTTTCAGGTTTTAATTTAGATTTTAGTTAGTGAACGTATAATATATCAATTTCAGGAGGAGAATTTAGTGATTCATCACTTACATATAAACCACACATATTTTAGAGTTTCAAAAACTCAACTAAAGTTGAACAAAAAAGAAAAATATAAATCTCTGTCAAACCGATAGGGAAAATAATTATTGCAAGTAACTTTTGGATTCGTTTAGTAGAATATATTGTAAGATTAAAAGGACTTCAAAGAAATCTCAGATTTCATGTAGTAGTTCATAATTAGCAGTAACAATTGTAATTTTTAGACTTTAGAAAATATATTATGCGATAAAGCAAATACATAAATGTACTCAAGTTTTTCTAAGAAAATAAAATGTAAAATTAAAAATTCCTGTAACTGAAATTCAAATTTGAAATGTCAATATGAACTTCTTTTTATTTAAAGGTTTTACTTTTCTGTTTGAGAGAGAGAGAGAGGGAGAGCACAGAGGGAGCATGAGAGAGAAGCAGGCTCCCTGCTGAGCAGGAAGTCTGATGTGGGCCTCCATCCTAGGACTCTGGGATCATGACCTGACTCAAAGGCAGCTGCTTAACCCACTGAGCCACCCAGATGCCCCTCAGTGTGAATTTCTAATTAAGAAAAACAAAACAAAACATTCCAACCTCTGTCACTGAACATACCCGGAAACAATGACCCTTGAATAGCAAGTGCATACCTAGTGTCTAGATCTTGGTTCTAAATGTCATTCTCCATTAGAGGCAGCCAGGGCTCCTTGCAGACATGGCTGATTCCAATTTGGGCATGAAAAAACAAGGTGGGCGTAGGACATTTTATGCCAGAAAAAAAGAGAAACTCTCAAGGACTATTGAGATTATGTCCAAGAGACAGAAAAGTCAGCTTGAAGGGGCTCTCACTGGGCAAATTTGGGACAATTTGAACATCAAAGACAATAATGCCTTTGATCAGTTACAGTGCATTAAATGCACAAAATATCATGTGTCCATTGTGATGGGGCTGCAGAGTAGGGAAGAGGGAAGGACTTACTGTTGCAGAGGAATGCTGGCTAATAAATGTGGAAGGAATGAGAGAATTAGGAAATCACCATTTTTCAATCCCCAATGAAATAAATGATTCACTGGTTCAAGTAAGCCTCAGCAATCAATGCTAATGCCGTTGGATGAAAGTTTGGAAGCAGGATATTCACAGATGGCTAAAACATCACCTCACAGATCAATTACTGACTGCCAAATGCAAAAGAAAAAAAAATGTACTTTTAAAATAGAGACATCTGGGTCTCTTATTATTGCCATCAAATGAACAAAGTTAACATCCCTAACAGTGGGATGACCTGACTTCATGAATTTCTTGATGGGATGGGATCTGATGTATGCAACACCTCTGAGGTGTACTTGCCAAAAATGTTTAACTTGTTAAAAATGTTTAACTTGAATGAATCCTTCAAGTGTCTAGGCGTAATTTTCAATTAAAGTCAAAATTCAATAACACCATGAGAAAAGTTAGGTAGGCATAGACTATGAGACATTCTCAAAGACAGATGGTCTGAACTTTTAAAAAAGTCAATGTCATGAAAAGTAAATAACCAAAAGACCCAAGAAAGTTGAGGGACTATTTTTCAATAAAGGCAATGCCTGAACCTTGTTTGGATTTTTGCTTTTTATAAAGTAATTATAAAAGGCATGTTGGAAACAACTGGGGACATTTGAAAATGGACTGGGTATTAGTAAATTTTTTTTAAAAGATTTTATTTATTTGACAGAGATCACAAGTAGGCAGAGAGGCAGGCAGAGAGAGAGGAAGGGAAGCAGGCTCCATGCTGAGCAGAGAGCCCGATGCGGGACTTGATCCCAGGACTCTGGGATCATGACCTGAGTTGAAGGCAGAGAGGCTTAACCCACTGAGCCACCCAGGCGTCCCGGGTATTAATAAATTTTATGGGCTTGGAATTCATATTTATTCTGTGAAACGGAATAATTACATTGAAGTTATTCTCTTAGGAAATGCATGATGAAGTATTTATGGAAAAGTCATGATATCTGCAACTGTATGTGGCTTGGAGAATATATAAATATACACATGTATACATATACATATGTACATGTATGTACACATGTATGCAGAGGAGGGGGATAGAGAAAGGCAGAAAGGAGAGAGGAATGAGCAAATGAGTTGTGGGTATACAGCTTCATTGTATTATTCCTCCAACTTTTTTTTTTTTTTAAAGATTTTATTTATTTATTTATTTGATAGACAGAGATCACAAGTAGGCAGAGAGAGAGAGGAGGAAGCAGGGTGTCCGCAGAGCAGAGAGCCCGATGCGGGGCTCGATCCCAGGACCCTGGGATCATGACCCAAGCCAAAGGCAGCAGCCTTAACCCACTGAGCCACCCAGGCACCCCTATTCCTCCAACTTTTATGTATGTCTCATATTCATAATATATTGGGGAAACCAAAGGACCTAGCTGAGAAAGAAAACAAATGTACACAGCCCTCTTGGACTTGAATTGTATCCCAGATACTGTGCACTAGAGCCTTAGGATGCAAAGTGGGTCTGGGACTCCACAGCATTGTTCATTGCATACTGGTCACCCCAGCCAAGACGTGGGAACAACTGTGATATCTGTCCCTGGATGACGGAATAAAGACAATGTGATGTAGAAATACCGCTAGACTCAAGGACTGTTAACATTTTGCCATATGTGCTCCTCTTTCTTTCCCCTTTGCCTCTCTCTCTCTGTCCCACCCTGGCCCTTGGCCTCCTGTCTGTCTAAACACACACACACACACACACACACACACACACACACAGTGGAATATGGTTCAGCCTTTATAAAGAAGGGAATCAAGCCATAGCCAATGACTTGGATAAACCTTATGCTAAGTGAAATTATTTGGACTCAGAAGGACAAATGCTGTATGATCTCCTATGCGGTCTCTGAAATAGTAAAATTCGTAGAAACTGAATGGAAAGGTGGTTGCCAGGGACTCAGGGTTGGAGAGAAAGAAACAGGGTGATGGTGAAAGTACAAAGTTTCAGTTGTCCCAGGTGAGTAAGTTTGGGTGATCTTGTGGACAGCACGGTGACTATAGTCAACAATACTGTATTACATACTTGAAATTTGCTAACAGGGTAGATCTTAAATCTTCTCATCACATGCACAGAAAATAAAATGATAAAGTGATAGATATATTAATCAGTTTGGTTGCGGTGATCACAATTTATATTTCATTTGTACCTCAATAAAGGTATTAATTTTTTTTAAAAAAGCCTTAAATGATAAAAAAGAAATGCAGAATGCCTGAGGCCTTATCCCATACCTTCTGGATCGGAATCTGCACTTTGACAAGATTTCCAGGTGATCCACTTGCCCATTAAATTCTGAGAAGTACTGGTGTATGAGAGAAATTGACAATTGAGTTCTTAGTGAAACACGCATAACTGTCAACTTTCCTAATGCGGCAACCAAGACTATCTGACACAGTCTTTGTAAACTTTCTGAATTTCAACAGCAGGACATAATACATGTGTGGATCTTATTCTTTCATTGAAGAACATAGAGTAATCGCTCCGGAATTGTATTTGTCTCAGGATAGGTAGCCTGTGAGTCGATAAACAATAGGTCTACAAGCAAAGATTCAGATTGGCTTCTGCTCCATTTACATCTGTATTTCCTCTCACCAGATACAATTACAGGAAAATAAAGGGGCTCCCTCTAAAGGAAAAGAAACAGATGTCCATGGGCATCTGTTCTGGATCTCCCCTCCCAGCTCAGTATTTGCAGACGGAATTCAAACATCTTCCCTGCGCTCCCTGGAGCAGACAGCTGACCAACGGAGCTGGATTGCCATCCAATAAATCCCGACTTCCAAAAGCGTGGTTAGATGATGACTACAGGGATCCAAGGGGCCAACAAGATTTTCTCAAGCTCTGGTTTGTGATGACTTGTAATTTTTATCCACCTTAGGAGAAATGTTTCACTGTCTCCCTCCCCATGATTCATTGACTCCAAGATGTCTGATCTAGGCTTTCCAAAATCCATCACTCTTCTTGGAGTTAAAAAGATCTATCTTAATTCAAGGTAGCCAGCATCACTCTAGTCTTTTCCCCATTTCTTCTGATATACACATGAATGTGAACATAATTGGTGCATTTCTCCCCATTTTCCTGCTAAGCCTCGGCAAGAGGTGGGACACTTTTCATCCTTTGAGTCATTGGTCTCCAGAATTATGGTCCAGCTGCTGCTGTCTGCTGTGTCTTCTCCACTTCATATAACTCCCCCAGCCTTGCACAATAGTTGCCTAACACAGGTAATAAGGCTGACAAGTTGCTCCCTGTTTCTAATTCTTTTTTGTTTGTTTGTTTGTTTCTAATTCTTTTAAATGCAATTAAGAAGTGATAGCTTGTGTGAGCACTGCTAGGGCTCTGGGGTTTGGTGGTGAATAAGCCCTAGATGCTTTGATTCATATCTCTTCCTTTTTTTTTCTTTTTTAAATGCCTTCCTGTCTTTTTTCCCCCCTAAGATTTTATTTATTTATTTGACAGAAAGAGAGAGGGATCACAAGTAGGCAGAGCAGTAGGCAGAGGGAGAGGGAGAAGCAGTCTCCCCGCTGAGCAGAGAGCCTGATTCGGGACTTGATCCCAGGACCCTGAGATCATGACCTGAGCCAAAGGCAGAGGCTTAACCCACTGAGCCACCCAGGCACCCTGTGTCTTTTTTTATTAATTAGTTTTATTAACATATAATGTATTATTTACCCCAGGGGTACAGGTCTGTGAACCATCAGGCTTACACACTTCACAGCACTCACCATTATCACATACCCTCCCCAATGTCCATAACCCAATCACCATCTCCATACCTCCCTCCCCTCCAGCAGCCCTCAGTTTGTTTACTGAGATTAAGAGTCTCTTATGGTTTGTCTCCCTCCCCATCCGATCCCATCTTGTTTCATTTTTTCCTTCCCTACCCCCCAAGGCTCCCACCCTGCCTCTCAAATTCCTCATATCAGAGAGATCGTATGATAATTGTCTTTCTTTGATTGACTTATTTCACTCAGCGTAATACCCTCTAGTTTCATCCACGCCCTTGCAAATGGCAAGATTTCATTAATGCGTTCCTGTCTTAATCTGGCTGTGTTTTCGGAGGGATGTTCCTGTGACCTACACCCATGGTAGTCAACTTTTCCTTCCTTTTCATTGTAAAAGGGAATTGGCCAGGTGGGATGTGATGCCTCTTCTCAGTAACCAGCTTTAGAGACAACTTTCTCCTCAGCATTCTTACTCAAGTGTCTATAAGATATAGCAGACCTCCCTTCCCTGGGAAAAAAGGCAGGGTGCCCTGTGTCTCTTCCCTCAACTTTTTTCTTTTTCTTCCTTCTACAGTCAATAGTGGTTCCATGACCTTGTGAAGTCCCCCCTCTCAATTCGAAATCTTTTTCATCCTGAATGTACTTAAACCACCGAATTACGCCACAGCAGAGCAAAACAAGGTGGACTGCTCTTTACACATTGTAGAGTCAAGAACTGATTTTCTCAGTATCCTTAGGAGTTTCGGAAATCTGTTTAATTTCTCGGAGCCTCAGTTTTCTCATTTTTAAACTGGGGCAGATTTAGCTTTCTGGCCTGCTTCCTGATGATATTTTAAGGAGCCAACTTAACTTGAAGCCAGACCACTCTTCTACACTTTTATCTGGAGACAATTGTAGATTCACATGGAGTTATAAGAAATAATATAGAGAGACCCTGTGTATGTTGACTCAGTTTGTCCCATAGTAACCCTGATACAACTATAGTACAATATCACAACCAGGAAATTGACCTTGATACAATCCACTGACCTTATCAGATCTCACCGATTTGAAAGGCATTCGTTTGTGCACAGGTATGTATTTCATTGTGTTTTAATTTCCTGGGTTACCATAACAAAGAACCATGAACTTGGGGGCGTAAAACAATGGCAATTTAATCTCTCATTGTTCTAGAGGCTAGACGTCCAAAATCAAGGTGTTGGTGTGGCTGTGCTCCCTCCAAAGCCTCCAGGGGAGGCTCCTTCCTTGCCTCTTTCAGCTTTTGGTGGCCCCACGTTTTCCTTGGTTTACGGCAGCATGACTTGAGTCTCTGCCTTCGTCTTCACATGCCTGTCCACCTTCACGTCATCTTCTCTCTGTGTTCCAGTTTTCCTCTTCTTGTAAGGACACTACTTACACTGGATGAGGGGCTCATGCTGGTGGTGTATGACCTCCTTTTTACTGAGTGCATGTGCAGCAATCCTATTTTTTTAAAATTTTATTTTTTTTCAATGTTCCAAAATTCATTGTTTATGCACCACACCCAGTGCTCCATGCAATATGTGCCCTCCATAATACCCACCAGGCTCACTGCCCCACAAAACCCTCAGTTTGTTTCTCAGAGTCCACAGTCTCTCATGGTTTGTCTCCCCCTCCGATTTCCTTCAACTCACTTCTCTTCTCCATCTCCCAATGTTTTCTGTGTTATTCCTTATGCTCCACAAGTAAGTGAAACCGTATGATAATTGACTCTCTCTGCTTGACTTATTTCACTCAGCATAATCTCTTCTAGTCCTATCCATGCTGATATAAAAGTTGGGTATTCATCCTTTCTGATGGAGCCATAATACTCCATTGTATATATGGATCATATCTTCTTTATCCATTCGTCTGTTGAAGGGCATCTTGGTTCTTTCTACAGTTTGGAGACTGTGGCCATTGTGCAGCAATCCTATTTCTAGATAAGGTCACATTTTGAAATACTGGGGGTCAGGGTCACAACTTCAACATACCTTTTTGGGGGACACAGTTCACCCTGTAAGAAGCTCTATGCAACTTGTAACATGTGTAGATATGTGTGAGTACCACTCCACTCCAGATAGAAACAATTTCATCACTGCAAGGATCCTGCCATGGACACCTTCTTCCCTTTCCGTCACCCTACTCTGCACTTGGAATAGCACTCATCTATTCTCTACCTCTATAATTTTGTCATTTGAAGAATGTTTTATACATGAAATAATACAGACCCACGTTTTTTCCCCTTTGAGTAGTTTCCATGCCCAGCATGGAACCCAAGGCAGGGCTCAAACTCGTGCCCCTGAGATCAAGACCTGAGCTGAGATCAAGAGTTGGATGCTTAAGCACCTGAGTCACCCAGGCACCCCCACACAGACCACTTTTTAAGCCTGAAACTCACACACACACATAGAGAAGTGTAGCTGGATGCACCTGAGAATTTTCTAGACCATCACATGGCAGGAGTTCTATAGCTTGTCTTCCTCCAGTTGTCATATTCTGGGCTCCTTGCTGGTCTGTATAGAGTGTCAGTCAGCATCTTCTTTTTCCTCATATTCTTTACCCAGGGAAAACTGGGGACCATGACAAATATTTGTTCTCTGGAGAGTAGATTGAAGCTTTGCTGCCATCGTACTTCTCCAGTAGCAAACCCTTGCTTAGTGCAGTAGAAGCTTGACTGGGATTTGCAACATACGGAAGAGTTGTAAATATTAAGAATTGGGGGCGCCTGGGTGGCTCAGTGGGTTAAAACCTCTGCCTTCAGCTCAGGTCATGATCCCAGGGTCCTGGGATCCAGCCCCGCATCAGGCTCTCTGCTCAGTGGGGAGCCTGCTTCTTCCTCTCTCTCTACCTGCCTCTCTGCCTACTTGTGATCTCTGTCTGTCAAATAAATAAATAAAATTAAAAAAAAGAAAGAAAGAAAGAATTGAAAGATCACAAAATTCCTAAGGGTTATTGATAGAAAAATGCATAATGTAGTAGCAATAGAAACACAGGCTTTTAGGGTTCTATGGGAACATAAAGGCCGATTGCCACTTCTTGCACCTTTATGGGGGAAGTATACATGCCGACACAGGTGGGACACATTCTGCTGCAGTAAACACCACTACTCTGTGGAAGGTACTTGGGAATTTGGCAGGGTCTGAAAGGTTGAATGCCTTTTACATAGCTCCTCTGTTCCACGACCTTGTCCTTCTACCTGATTTGCCAGTTTTGACTGCCCCACGGTCTATTTCCCCTAAATTAGGACGGCTCCCATAGATTTGCCTTATTTCTCTGAATTAAAATAAAATTGGAGGTCACACAATACACTCTGCCAGATTTAGAGCCCCCCAGCATAAGATAGCAACTTATATTTCTAAAGGAAAAGCACTAGCAATTTTGGGATGCTTCTGAATGAAGCCCAAGGTTGATCACTTGCTGGGGTCCAGAATTGCCAACCCATTTTCTTACTGGAGAGTAAGTGGGACATCTCTCAAAGCTTCTCCATTGTCCGACACCACAGCTATTTCTGTCCCTTACAAATGTTGTAGCAATTTAGCAATCTATTGACTTGACTTTTTTTCCATAAACATGCTGCCTGTTCGATGCATAATTCAAATTCACACACAAACCGTGAGATGTTTGCTTAGCAAGAGCTATAATTTAAACGTAACCTCTGTAGAAAGCCATTCAGCAGTGCCTGTGTGTAAAGTATAATTTAGTCTGTAGAAGCAATCTTCCCTCCGCCGTTCTAATATGTGAGCTTGTTTGCTAAATAATCTTTGTAGCGTTTTGCTCAAAGCAGTGGTTTTATGTATTTTTCCCCCACCACTCGTAAAGCTGCCAAGGTAAATGAGAGTTCTTTGGAAACTGTTACTGTCATGTAGTTTTCATTTGAAAATGTCACAATAAAGCAATGTTCTTTGATGCCAAGTAGCATGGAACATTAGAACATGATAAACATGGTCCCTAAATACAGTAAAATAACACAGCGTAAATGGCCTGATTCTCTCTTAACATGAGAGGCTTTTTGTTGTTTTTATTCTAAAGGGCCTGATTGGGGGATATAGCTGGGAAGAAGATGGAGTGCATAAAAGGGCCGTCAAGGTGGGAGTGTGGAGGAAATTATTATTATTTGCAGCTTGGGCCGAATGGAAAGGAAGAGAAATTGGGAGAAAAATGTACTCCAAATAAGTGAAATGGAGATTACAGTCCAAAATATGCCATTAACAACAAATTACAAAAGTCTTTCCAAGAGCCAGGCGGAGGCACAAAGTAAAAGCAAAGTTTTAAAGGTGTAATTTGAAGAGTCAGGAGAATATATAAAAGAGAAAAAAAAAAAGAAAAGTTATAGAAGCGGCTGGATGGGAAGGAACACTACTTTCTTAAGTGCACTTTTGCTACTTTTAACTTGTCCTGCCTACTACAACATTAGTGAATGTCAACTATGATTTTTTTGTCTGTTTGAGTCCTAGAAAATGGTTACACGGTAACATTGGCTAAATCTGGCTGATGAGTGGATTGGGTGGTGGTTATATAATTTCTTGCATCTTTGTACTTTAAAATTATGACAACTTTTTAAAAGATTTATTTTATTTTTATAGAATTTATTTATTTATTTGATACAGAGAGAGAGCACAAAGCAGGGGGAGCAGCAGGCATGGGGAGATGGAGAAGCCGGCTCTCCGCTGAGCAGGGAGCCTGATGTGGGACTTGACCTTGGGATCCGGGGACCCTGGGACCCTGGGACCGTGACCTGAGCTGAAGGCAGACGCTTAACCGACTGGCCCACCCAGGTGCCCAGGATTTATTTATTTTATTTTAGAGAGAGAGAGAACACATGCAAGTGGAGAGAGGGGCAGAGGGAGTGGGAGAGAGAATCTCAAGGAGACACCCTGCTGAGTGTGGAGTCCGACACGGGGCTCCATCTCATGACCCTGAGCTGAAATCAAGAGTTGGACGCTTAACCTACTGAGCCACCCCAGTTATGACAAATTCTAAATTAAAAATAAAATTGAGAATTTGAATCCACTGAAGAAACTCTGCAAATAGCAAACCAATGACATCATGGGATAGTAATATGCAAAATGTCACCTGTACTGCTTCCATGTATTTGGAGGCATAATTACTGTCTTTCAGCATGATAACAGAACCATTTGTTAAAGTCTCATCCTTCAAGCATTTATTAGGTGATTACTATTGGTATTCACTATGCTGCTCACTAGGCATTCAAAAATAGAGGATTTTGCTTTCTTATCCAGAGGACTCAATGTTCTATGGCTTCTTAATGCTAAATTCCAGGGGAGCCCATGGTGGCTTATTTTCCTTTCTGAAGAGTTCTGTGTCTAATGTCTTCCAACTTTTTGGGTTACTACTTTTGGCCTTACCACTTGTCACCATTTCCTGAGTGACAAAAAATTGCTTGTCTCCTATGGTAGCCATGTCTTTATTCTGATGACTTCCTTAAGATAAAAGTTATTCATCCTCATGCCTTATGATTGCTTCCAAAAGACAGTCATCACTGCATGAAGTTTCCTTCCATTGCACATTTTTGGAAGAGTGAACCTGATGTTCTAAAGCCAGTTTTCGAACACCATTTCCAAAGTGTTTGAGAAATAACAGTAGAGTAGGTACAAGCATAACTACCACTTTAAAGGGAAAAATACTCATTGATGCTGATGTCCTGCTATGTTTCTTTTACAAAAAGCCTGCTTTATTTTAATCACATTTTGTACACGTGCTTACATACTGAAAATTCAATGGTAAGTCAATATCTGCTCTTAATACATTTTAGCTTAAGACTGTCTTTTATCTAGTAGTGAGAAAACAGAAACACAAGAGAAAATGGGAACTTCACTTATGAATCGTTTAATTGACTGGGTCCGAGAAGTCATGATCTTGAAACCTACAGTATAACGTCCTTTTCCTTCACATGGAATAGGTTGTCATTCCGTTAATATTGCCGTGCAGTTACTTTTGTACTTGTTTGGTTGGAGGCTCAAGAGCTTCGTGAAGTGTAGGTCTTTGACAAGTGTGGACTGAAAGTGCTGTTGTTGACTGGAAACCTTGGTGTGGGTGGTCCAGTGACATGGCTTCCATTTTGAGTCAGTAACTAGCCTTGCCTCCCAATTACAGGAACTGAACTGTGTTCAATGTTATGTAATTCTTACAGTGATTCCAATGAAAATCATAGTGGTGGGCATGATTGTGTGGCTTTCAGCAATGTGGGCAAGAGACTATTACAGTTAGTTAGCAATGAGTGTAGAATATTGGGCTGGGCCATGAAATAGACTCAGTGGACCGGATGTAGTCTCTGCTTCTCTGATGGAAAGAATGTGGGAAGAAATTAATGGAACATATGCAAGGGATACTTAATAAGGACTCTGATTGCCTTTCAAATGAGTCTCACTTCTCTACACTTAATTCCCATAGAAGGAGGCTTCTACCAGGCTGACATCAGCAGTCCACATGCAAACATGTGGCCTTCTGTGACTCTTCAAAATCAAGTTATGATAGCCAATAGTATCACAACCCCTCATGCTTGCAAAATGCATGATGAGTTTTTCAAGGAGCAGCTATGATTCTTGATGAATAAGAATCTTTTGCTGTAAGGCTTCCCTGAGGGCTATTCACCTTCAATATCATAGTTCCCTGTCGGTACTAGGGGCTACACTGTTCTGTACTGGCCATTAGTTTCTCTCTCTCTTAAGCCTCTTCTTGATACATTGCCAGAAATGTCTTGAGTGGCTCTGAATCTGGTCAATGATTTCTGCTTTTCTAGAAGATTCCGTAGCTCCAGGAAATCAAGGGTTGTTTTTGTTTTAATTTTTGTTTTCAAGCCAGGGTACTTCTGTCAGTGAAAAGGGTCCCCATGAGTACTTTTGCTGGGATAGCAATTATAAATTGGGACAGTTCCAGGCAAAAGGAAATGAAAGGTCCACCTACCTAGGGGGATTATCCCTGGTTAACATTCAGCTGTTACTAAACACACAGAGCTTCACTTGGGAGTTGGTGGCAGTACTTATTGGGGGTTTCCAGCATCGTTTTGTTCATCATCTTCCTTTTTCATCTTTGTCCTCCTGTGTGAGCTGGGCCTGTCCTGCTCTAGGTCCCCTGCCAGTCTTTTCTCATGGCAGTGCTCTCACGGCTCCTCTTTCTTGCTGTTGGAGCTGACTTCCCCAGCTAAGGGCTCCAGCTTGGCTCTAGTATTGCTGCCCTGGGCCCCTGAGACTGCACCTTGAAGCTGAGCTTATTTCCTAGAAATGGATTCACTACCGAATATTGGTGCTTCTCAGAAATGGAATTTTGCCACAGAATGTGGGGAAAGTCTCATGCGGGCAGTCCGCACTTCTCTTGTGTGAGTAGAGGTGCCAGAACTTTGCACTGTTCTTGGTCCATTTCCATTCCTTCTCCCCGGGGGCTAGTCCCTCCTCACTCTCAGAGCATCCCAGTGACAGCTTTCTGAGATTATATTATAATCTCCTCTGGGGGTGGTTGAACTGGAAAAGGATTACTTTGGATCCATCACAAAGTACACAGGAAAACTCCATTTAATTAAAATACTCTTGAAATGAGGTTTTCTCCTTAGTAGAAATTTCTACTTAATTTGGATAAACCAAATTTATGTCTTTTAGTGTCAAAAGATAAAACGTTCTCCAGTAGTATTATATTTAATAAGAGCAAACATTTACCAGGTGCCTGTTATATGCCAGTCTCTCTTAGAATATTAGTTACTAATCTCATTTTAATCTAACAACAGTTTTGAGAGGTAAGATGACAATTACCCTCACTTTGTTTTGGAGAAAACCAGGTATCAAAAAGGTTAGGTAACCTGTCCAATGTTACAGGCAAGAAGGAAGGCAGGGATTGAACCCAGGAATTTTATATGTTCAAATCTAGGCTTCACCTACTATTATATTGCTTCCACAAAGACAATAGGGAATCTGGAAGCTTCTGAGATGAATTAAAAAAATTTTTTTTTGAGAGTATACTTTTCCAGGATGTCCTCCTTCTTTCCTACTGCTACCGCTGCTTCCACATCCTCAGACCACATCTTCTGCATCCTAGTACAATCTTTACTCCTCTGAGGTCCTTGCTATTCAACAAAACTCTCATTCTTCCACATTGTTGCTCTCCTCTATCTCACTATCTCATGGTGAGTAAATTCATTGGATTCATTTGAGTGCATGGGTCATTTCCTGTCTGTTCCTCTGCCTTCTCACTTCCCTCAAGAGCAAGAGTAAATTTTGCAGTCTACTTTCCCAATTCTGACACCAGTTCCCACGTGTGGGTTCTTTCCCGGAACTAAGCAGTTCCGAGACACCAGCTGGGTGTCCTGTAATTCAACTCCATTCTGACAACTCCGTTCTGACTGGGAGACATTATCTCCCAGTAGATAATGGCAGATCCCACAGGGTAATTACGGGCTCAGTCCAACAAGACTGCAAATGTCTCTCTCCATTCCTTGGCTGGCCTCCTGTCATTGAGGGCACTGGTTCCTAGAGGATGGGGCAGTGAGTCTGGCTGACCATCTCTCCTACCTTCCCTCCCCAGCAGGAGGTCATTGAATGTTCTCAGCCTAAGGGGCCCTTTTCTCCCTCTTAATTTAGGTGGAAACTATTTTCCTTTGAGATGACAACTTCTGCAGTTCTCCTAAGGGCTCACCTTCCCATCATCTTAATTTGGTCACATAATCTGTAGAAGGTCTCAAAGCACCAAAAGTGTGCCTCCTTCTTTGCAGTTATAATGAGTGGGTGATCCTTTCATTGTACATTTAGACTTTAAGTGCCTCAGGGCAAAGCTTGTTTCTGTTTTGCCCACCACTAAATCTCTGACACCTAGCATAGTGCCTGGCACAGAGCGGGTTCTACATTAATATAAACTGAATGAGTGAATGGATGAATTTGTGAATGAACACAAAATTTCATTCTTATACAGTTCTCCTATTTCTCGAAAGGACACACACACACACACACACACACACACACACACACACATTCCCTTGCCCCCCAAGATGAATATATGAAAAAGACAATTTGCTAAGTAGCCCTTATTGGAATCTTAAGTTTATATGAATTATTTTGGCAACGCTTGCTCAAGTTTTCCAAAGTTTTCTCTCTCCCTAAACTAGAATTTAGTTGGAAGTTTGGTCTCACTGGAATTTCAGACACAGCAAAGATGTGTTTTTGAAACTGTAGGCAAATAAGCATCCCTATATTCCCTGATCATGTGCTATAATTTGTTTTTTTGTTTGCTTCTACCTCCTTCAGTGTATCTTAGTTCCCCAGAGCCCATAAAATGGTAGAGAAAAGGGAAGTTATTTCCATTGGTTTATTGCAAATTGTTTTCTTACTTTTCCACTGGAATAAGCAGATTCCATGGTGCTTTCTACCCAGAACTAGTCTGACAAAGTGTGAAATTTCATGCATTATGGCCCTTGCTGACAATAATTAACATACACCAGTTCTTTCAAAATGATTTTTGTAACCTAGACTTTTTTTGTCTGAGACTTCACAGACATTTGGGTTTTTGTTACACAGTTTTGAATTCTCTAAGAATTGTTAGTTTCTGCTTGTGATTTCCAGTCCAAGAAGAAGAAGAGGAGGAAGAAAGAGGAGGAGGAGGAGGGGGAGGAGGGGGGTAGGAAGTAGGGGGAGGGTAAGAAGGAAGAAGAAGGATGAGGAGGAGGAAGAAGAAGAAGGAGAAGGAGGACAAGGAGAATAAGACTGTTTCTTTGGGACTGGTTACTTTTAAGTGTTTATCCAAAATTTTACTGTTATTTAAAAATATACCTATCATTTTTAGATCAAGCCTTAGGGAAATTATTATGCTTAAGAGTATAAATTGTGATATTTTAATACATTATGATGAAATCACTGAAGGCATCATCATGTGAAGAAAACCCCAGGGAGGTATTAGCAATTTAGCATTTACAGTTCATGAGAGAATGCTAATTTCACTTACTAGAGAAAAGTACAAAGATGGTAATCATTATGAATAAGACCCAATGATTATATAAGCCTAAAAATGTGAAGTTGATGATCAGTATAGAAATACTTAAAATAAATGCATCTGATAACATAGAGGGAGTTTGCGCATCCCTGATTCGGTTACATTTCTTTCTAGATTTCTTTTTCTGAGACTCTGAATAGCAGTGACAGTTCTGCCTAGACAGTATCTCCTGGTTGTGTGATTTTTCACCTGCATAAATGATCACTAGCTATCGATGAGGATGTGTGTAAGTAGATCATGGTGCCTTAACTAACAACTAAAAGCCATTATTGTATCTCCTTCTGATTAATTTCTGTCCCCTACCCTTTTTCTGGACCTGTTATCAGGAACCATGCAAGCGTCTTACGTTCATTGTCTCCTCTTTTGTCTGATTAGCTACTCAGGCTCCTAACTTGATTGCAAGATAATAGGAAAAATTTTTTTTATTAAATGCTCCTTAAAAGAAAGTCTACCATGCTATTTACAGGGAAGGGAAGTAAGTTGGTGAAAGAGCCAGGTATATATGACAGGCTCTCCACTCTTTGCTTCTGATTATTTTTGTTCTAATATGTCATCTCAATTACTTCATCATGCTAACAGCTGTTCTATTCTCAGAAGTAGTGAAAATGGAAACAGTCTTGGGCAGTTGAATCACAAAGTTGCCTATGTTACTTTAAGAAGAAAATAGCCTTTTCAGATTATAGTAAATCACTGTAAGTTTATTTTATTTTACATGGATAAAAAGGACAAAATTGAGAAATTAGCAAACCAATGCACAGCAGTATTGGGAGGAAAGAAAAGGAACAGAGAACATAGAAGTGGCTCAGATTGAGGAACAGAAAGGGAAGAGGAAAGTGGAAAATAGATAAATTAGTGTCTCTGTGAGACTCAGCCTTTCAGAAAAGAAATCATGTAAGATTCCTTGGGTTTTAGGTGAATTATTTTCTTCTAAAAGGCATGTTTTC
>RCUC01109444.1:0-23500 GCA_003697995.1 Taxidea taxus jeffersonii
CCCAGCAGCCCCCCGACCTGACCAGGCACAGAGAACCCCCAGCAGCTCCCTGACCTGACCAGGCACAGAGACCTCCCTCCAGTAGGATCACAGTCACAGAAGGAAGACCCCATATGGGGCTAACTCTAATGGCTGAGCAAAACCCTGCTCCGGGTCTAGAGCTGGCACAGACACAGTGGGGGCAGCCCAGGTCCAAACCCAGTGCTGCTGGGCGCTCAGACATGGTGTCTTCTGTCATCTCAAACCCAGACACAGGGTCACTCCATACTCAGGTGTGAAGTCATTTGTCATCCGCCAGGAGGCCCAGCTCCCCGGTCCCCACAGCAGGACACACACACACACACACGCACACGGCTCACCACGGCCCATACTTGCTGGACCCTCCGGGCCCAGGACAGGTGTCCTCCTGACTTGGCTCCCCAGAGCACTCTCTCACACCTTCTCCATTGCTCTCCGCCAGGCCTTCTCGGCGCCAGGACGCAGGCCTGTCCACGCCGCAACCGAAGGAAGCAGCAGGCTTCCCAGTAGCCAAGGGCAGCCCGGGACCAAACTTCCTCCCTACGCAATGCTGCCTGCTCCCCCTTTCTTCTTCCCACAGGAGGCCCAGTCCAGGGAGGCAGGACCCTGAGCTCTAATTACATGTCCTGGAAAGAAATCCCAGTTTAATTTGAAGTAAAATGAGAAGCTGTGGTTGGAAATGTCCCCTAGAGGTGCCAACTGCCTGAGCTGGGACACATTTCTCTGCTGTCCCCTAGGGCCAGGAAGGAAAGCACCAGGCTGAGGCCATGACGGGAGCAGGGACACTCAGGGCTTGGGGACTCTGGGTTCTCTGCCAGCAGGAAGATGTCCCTGGGGTCTAAGGGGACCTCACCCTGCCCCTGCCCTGACTGCCAGCTGGAACCAACCCCTCAGGACCAGGTGGGGGTGGGGATTCCGAGGGGGCTGGAAGGGGGAAGACAGTGACGGGGACAGCATCAGGAAGTCAGACACAGGCGGGCTGGGCTGGGATCGGGATGCCACACTAGGGAGGGAAGCGGACTTCCTGTGTGCAATGCGGCAGACCTGTGCCCCCTCCAGCTCCATCCCGTCCACGGCCCCTCCTTCCCCCGGGGGTCTCTGAGCCCTCAGGTCCAGCTGCGCACCCCAGCACCTGCCCTGCTCTCCAGGCCGCAGGCAGCCCCCGGGGCCTTCTGCATCTTCACCCCCCACCCCTCCCGGTTCCCTGAGACCCACCCCTCAGGCCTGCTCCTCTGCTGAGGGACCTTCCCAACCCCACGAAAGGATAAACCTCATGCACTGGCTTTCCCGGCCTCCCGCGTCCCCACCCCATGCGGCCCGCACCATTTGCGATGGTCCCCCCCAGAGAAGGCAGCCTCCGTGTCACCACCACATCTGGGGCAATGAGAGCATTTGGCAAGGCCGGTCCAAGTGAGCGAGGGCACAGATGGCCAGACCGAGGGCAGGAGAGAACGTGAGTAGAGACGGAAGCCCAGGAAGAGGGGAGCACCCGATGCCAGCCGAGGGAAGCCATCCACCTGCCCTCCCTCCCCTTCATTCTCTCCCTCTCTCCCATCCCCCCTGTCCTTGGGCACCAGCCCTGCTTGCTCTCCCACCAGTCCCTCCCCCGTTTCCTGCTTAGAGGCCAACAGACATGGAGCCCAGGGTTCTGGATCCCACCCAGGACAGCTCCCCAGCGCTTCCCGTCTACAGCCTCCGCTAGTACTCGCCTCAGGGACTCCTCCTCCTGCCCCTTCATCTCCCTCTGGCCACTGCCCCAGCTTTCTGCCTTGCTTTCCTACAAAACTCCCTGGAAAGAAGAGCTGCCCCCAGGGGCTCACCCTGCACCCCTCTCCATCCCTGCGAGAGCCCCTCCCAGCCAGCCCTCCTCAAGCGTCAAGCCCCAAGCCCCAAGCCCCGGATGCCATGCTCACTCAGCTGTGCCCCTGCCTCTTGCTTCTGCTCAAGAAGGGCTCCTCCTCCCAGAAACACCACCCACGTTCCTCTCTGGGCTCTCCACACACCTTGCTGGCCAGTCCCAACCTACAGACTCGGGGCCCTGGGCTCAAATAGGCAGCTTCCCCAGGAAGCCTATCTCGTCTTGGGCTCGGAAGGCCATCGGGACCCGTGTCCTGCGTTGACATCTCTAGCCACAGCCTCCGGAGCAGGCTCACCCCTCCTGTCCTTCCAGACTCATCGTGGAGGACTGCTCTGAGCATCCCACACGGCAGCCTCCCAGCCCACATTCCACACTCCTTACTGCTCTTCCCTGTGGGAAACTGAAGCATGGAGCTTCCATTTATGGACTGATCTTCGTGGTGCCTCCACCCCAGGCATGGAGATGTAGCCAGGAAGCGGCCAGTCAACCTGTCCTTATGGAGCCTAGATTTAGGGCCAGGGCGGGGGACGGCACAACGGAACCTCACACATAAAAGAAGGGTGACAATCGAGGAAGACTACTCACACTAAGAAGAAACCAAGTAGGGCTGCAGAGACCGTGCCCCCTGGAAAGCGGCTGAAGGGGCAGAGGCTTCGTGGTCTGCTTCACTGCTGTGTCCCCAGCACCCAGCAGAGGCTCAGCAAACTTTGCATAAATAAGTGATGAGTGGTTAGCAAATGATGCCCTCAAAAGAGGGCCGCTCCAGGGACAGACGCCTGGACAAGAGGGCAGAAGGACAGACTGTAGGCTGGACAGCCCCTCAGCTCATTCCCGCGAAGGCAGGACTAGGTACTGAGACCCCAGTGCCAAAGGTGAACCCAGGCTTGGTTTACAGGCGAGTGTATGAGGGAAAGAGGGTTCCCTGAGGCAGGGATGGAGTCCCCATCCCAACCTGGGGTTCCTCCCATGACCCGCACATCAGCCTCAGGAGCACAGGGACCCCAGCGGGCCTCGAGGAACAAGTTGGGCTTCACCAAGCAACGCGGCCTCCCCAGCCAGAGTCCCTCCCCTCCCCCCTACAGGCCTCCAGCCCTCTGAGCACCAATTAAGTAAACCCTAATTAAAAACAACAAAGTAATGAGAAGCAATGCCCCTCCCACGGCTACCCGGGGACTGGCTCGGGAGTGGCTGGATCCTGTGACTCCCTGCCCCCCACCCCGCTGGCACACACGCCTCTTCCTACCACAGACACCCAGGTACACACACCCAGGTCCCCTCGTCCCCATGAGCTGTGAGCAGGAGCAAGACAGCAGGTCATCCGCGGACTCCAGGCCCACTTGGGAGCCCCTCCCCACCCGGGGCCCCCTCCCTGCCTACAGCCAATGCTGGGAAGCTGTGCAGAGACAGGAGCCTGGACACCCGGCCCTCCTCCCGTAGACACAGAGAGCAGAGACTCTGCATCCCAGAAAAGAGACAGAACAAGGACGAAAAGAGAAAGACAGCAAGAAAGACTGAGAGGGAAAGAACCAGAGAGAGAGGACAAAGGAGAGAGAAAGGATCAGAAATAGAAACAGGACCAAGAACATGGGGGAGGAGGAAGGAAGGAGGAGCAGAGAGGCAGGGGGTGGGTGGGCAGTGGACAACAGAGGGCAGGAGAGAAGTAAGGGAAGATCAGGGAGAGGGAAGAGACAAGGACAGATGCAGGGATCCCCATAGTAAGGTCAGGAGCCAGCATTAAGGTCTCAGGACCTGTGGGACCCGCTCCCTGGGACCTTCAGGAAGGTGGGCACATCCTCTTCTCTTGCGTGTCACAGGCCAAGGAGGGCAGCTCGGGGTGCTCTACCCTCAGGAGGTCTCTCCCAGCCCTCACTGAGGGGCCAGCTTCCTGGACCCCCATCAGGACGAGCTTATCGGGAGACGAGGGGTCCTGCCACGGGGTGAGTGGAGGCTCCTCTGCCTCCCTGCCTTGTCTCCAGAAGCCCAAGCACTGAGCACCAAAGATTGCCTCCTGGGAGGCTGAGCCCCAAGCACCCGCTACCTCAGGAACCCGTTAGTCAATTCAGCACACACTCTCTGACCTCTCCTGGGGACCCGCCCCCAAGCTAGGCTCTGGGGACACCCTGAAAAATAAGACACCATTCCTGTCCTCAGAGACTCACACCTCAAGAGAGGGAGCGATGTAAACAGCAGCGACACTCCTGGCCACCCTCCCCAGTGCCTGTAGGGGACGGGGGGGGGGGGCGGGGGGGGGGCCCCCCCCCCCCCCCCGGGCGGGGGGGGGGGGGGGGGGGGGGGGGGGGGGGCAGGGGGGTGAGCACCCGGCCCTCCCCGAGTGGGGGGGGGGGGCGCGTGGGTGGCTGCCAGTCTCCACAAAGCCTCAGGAGCTTTTGGTAAATGCTGCCTTGACACCACACCTGCCCGGGAACAGGGAGTGCCCCTGTATCTGCTGCTGGAACCCCACAACTCCCCGGAGAAGGCTCCCCACTCCCCTCCCTTCTTAGTCATCATAAAACATGAAATGGAAATCCGAGAGCTGTGCAGAAAACCCATTCATCTGGAATTCAGAGGCGCCCATCCCGTCGGTGCTGGCAAAAGGGTGGTGAGGCTCCGGCCCTGAGGGAAAGCACAAGGCAGGAGGGGCCTGGGACAAGCCCGACGTCCCTCCAGGAGACACGGGCCAGGTGGGAGGCCAGCCCGGCGCCAGCACAGAACTCAAGCTGAGCCATCAGCAGCTGCACAAACAGGGAAGCGGGCCCCCCCCCCAGGATAGGGCAGGCACCCCGAGAGCCTGGCCCAGGAGCCCAGATGCTCTTCGGCCGAGTCTGTGTCTTCTCACCTGCAGGGAGCCTGTGAAGCTTGAGCCCCAGACCCGGCCTCTCATGGTCACCTCCTCCCTCCTGTGCCTTCTGCCCAAACCACCTCCGCACGTGTGCTCACCCACACCAAGGCAGGTTAGGGGGTCACTGGGCAGACAGCACAAGTATGGAGATCCTGGGCACGATCATCCCTCCTGGGGAAGGACGGTTCTGGGCCACAGGGGGTCTGTTCCCTCCTCTCTGATCTGGGCTCTGAGCCTCTCCAGGGACACTGAGGCCCCAGGGAAGAAGAGACTGCCGTCCCTGCCTGGGCTGGGGCCTCTGGGGCCTGGGCTGTGCAAACAGGTCCTCTGGAGCAGATTCCCCAAGTACTCCCCCGCTCCCCCCGCCGCCCCCGCCCAGCGCAGAAGCAGCAAGGCCTCAGCTCCGGCCCTCAGTCTGCTGGCCAGAGGAGGGGCCCGCCAGGCAGACACAGAGACTGAGACCCCGAAGCGTGGGGGCGTTCTGGCTGCACCCTGCCCCCCAGCCCAACCCCAGGTCAACCACTAGACCTCCTGGGCGGCTTTGGGAACCCCAAAGTGGTCATGACCAGGGTCCACTTGAGGAAGAAAGCGGTGGGCAGGACACCCTGATTGAGCACCGTCCCAGAGCCAGGGACCGTGGAAAGAGGCTGACAAGCTCAGGCGAGCGCGTCCTGGGGAGCTCCTCGGCAGGAACCAGCTGAGCCGCATGGGAGTGGACGCTGGTCAAGGCTGGAGCCTCGAGCCCTCACCCCCACGGTACGCCCCTCGGCCTACACCGCCCGTGGCTCTGCTGTGAGCGGCTACACCTGAGCCAGAACCGGGGCACCGCCCTTCAGCCGAGATCACAACACACAGGGCAACAGCCCCGGCCCACGTGGGCTGGCAATCCCTCGTTGCCTCGCATGCACCATGGCCCGGTGTGGACGCTGCCGCCCGAGCCCCAGCCCCCCGCAAGGGCACAGCCCACCCTGACCGCCTACCCGGTGAGAACCACCACGAAGTCCATGACGTTCCAGCCGTTCCGCAGGTAGGAGCCCTTGTGGAAGACAAAGCCCAGAGCTATGATCTTGATCCCCGCCTCAAAGCAGAAGATGCCAATGAAATAGGGCTCCGTGTCGTCCTGAGGAGAAGCGGAGAGAGGGTCGCCACCGCCCGCAAGCTCGGCAGGCCCAGGGCGGCAGCCACACCTAACACGCCGCCCCGGCTCCGCACCTCGCCGCCCCAGCTCCACACCTCCACACCTTGCCTCGCCAGCCACACCTCCCGACTAGGCACTTCTGTTGTTTGCTCCCCCGCCCTGCTGTCCTAACAGGAAATGGGGAGGGGTCCTGGGACCTCCCACCCCTCGAGGCCCTGCCACGGGGGAAGCCAGGCTGACAGCACTTGTGGGCTATGCAATCCACCCAGTGCGCCACTTGCGTGGAGTACCGCTAGCATCCTGTTCTAAAGGAAGCACACACAGGGAGGTCAAGGAACTGGGCTGCAGACTCACAGTTTGTTGGAAACAGAGCCGTTCTCAAACCCAGAGGTGATCTGGGTCTGATCCTGGGCTCCAACCATTGCCGAAGTTGCCTGGATAAGGTCCCAGCTCCCTAGAGAGCAGCCCAGGACCCGATTATTCATTCAGCACACATCTCGCGGCTAATCACAACACACAAATTCAGATCTTGGTGGGGCAACTACAGCCTAGCCTCAGGGAGCCTCTGGAGAGCAAGACATCCAGCCAGGCAGCAAGGAAAGGAACTCCAGGTGGAGGGAACAGGGTGAGCAAAGCAGTCTTATCCCTCCGCCAAGAGCATGCACTGGGGCCGGGCCCCTCTGGTGTTGAGCAAGGTGGGAAACACAGGGTTCCGGCAGGAGGGTGCCCCATGGACACAAGCACAGCCAGCGTGGTCAGTGACCCCGGGCATCACTCACATGGGGAAGGTGAGAGAACCTTGGTGTACAGGGGCCCCAGGGAACTGAACCAAGGGGCTGCACTTGGAGGGTCAGCATGAGAAACCGCCTAAGCACTAACTTCAGACACCTGAGCACCAGGGCCGCTGTTGCAAAGAGCAGATGGACTGGGCAGGGGAAGGGTCTGCCCTCGGGGAGTCACCACAGGGACTGCCCTTCAGACAGCAGCTCAGCCCTGCCAGAGGGGGGTCAGGGTTGCAGGGTCCAAGGACTGGCCACCATGGGGCTGCAGGGGTGGGGAGAGCCAGATTGGCTCCCAGCAGCCGCTCTCAGCTCCCACTGAGGGCCTGTGGCCTGTGCCTTCCTCCCCCAAGAAGCCTGGTCCTCAAGAGCTCTTCCCGTCTGACCTGGTATCCCCTCCGCCTGGGCTTTCCCACCTGTGCATGGTGGAAGCAACCCCGAGGGGCCCCGTCAGCCCAGCGTCCATCTTGGCTCAGCCCTGCCGTCCTGCTACCCAGATGCTGACTCATGACAGAAATAATCGTCCGGAAGCTTTAGGTCCAGTTTAGTTCTAGAGGGTCCCCTGTGCTCAAGGGAACGGAGCTGCTGACATCTGGCCCAGAAAACGGCTTGGCTCAAGCAAACACACCCTAACAGAAAGCTTCTGGCCACACAAAAGACCAGGCAAGAGCTGGGAGATGCAGTGTGGCCCCACCCCAGACTCTCTCATCACTGCTCTCCCCCTGCTCCACTTTTAAGGAGTGGCTTGGGGAGGGCCAGGTGGACAGACAGCCATGGGCTTGGTTGATGGTGGAGTGGGACTGCCAGCTAGGGGTTCTGGCTACGAGCTGCTCAGGCAGAGGATGGGTGGCTGGGAGCCAGAGCCCCCAGAGACAGAGAGCTGTGGAGGCCCCATCCCAGTCCAGGCTGACAAACAAGGAAGCATCTGCATCACCTAGCCTCCTACCCCAGCAAGCCTCCTCTCCGGACCCCACTCTCTACCTAGCCTCCTACCCAGCAAGTCTCCTCTCCAGGCCCTGCTCTGTGTTCCAGCTTTCTCCCCACTAAGGGTCTGAAGGCCTATGTCTGCACACAGGGCTAGCATCAGCAAGGGCTCCTCATGCCTCTAGACCAGGCCCAAGCTGGGCACATTCTGCTTCCCCATAGCCCCAACCCCCACTCCCAACACAAAGCAAACCTTCCCTCACCTGGAGGCAGGAGCTCAGACTTGCCCAGATGCCTGGCTGGCCCACTCAAGCCTGCCACCCAGCAGGGACAAGCCTAAGCCTGACCGCTGCACACCGGCCTCCCTGCCCCCCTGACCCCCCACCACCTCTTGGCTGGTTTCCTCCTGGCCCTACCCGTGCCAGACTTCCCTGGAGGTATGGCCACGCCCTGGGGCCTGGCAGAGTTTCCCTGCTCTCACTTTCTCTTCTCTAGCCTTCAGAACAGACGCTCACCACAAGCACACACAACACCAGCATGCACAAGGGACCCACAGGAAGCCAGCCACCCCTGTCTGGCTCCACAGGAGGCAAGAGGCACCCACAGGGACCACACCCACTCGCGTCTGGCGGCACGGCTGAGCTGCCCTTCACACCCCTCCCCTCACACAACCCTAACCCCTGGCCTGCAGAAGCCTCCAGGAAGCCTCCCGTTCCCTGGCTGTCCACTTCCTTGCCTTCTTTTGGTGCCTTGCCCAAATGTGAGCACCCCCAAATCAGCCTTCCTCTGTCTTCCTTCCCCAGCCCTGGGCCTGTGATGGCCAGGAGGGTGAGTTCAGGGCTAAGCACAGAACTGTCCCAGTAGCACCTCCTGTCTATCTCCACCAAAGTCAGGGAAAGAAACTGTGGAGAGGACCAACTGCTTGCCAGGGTACAAGGAAAGAATGATTCTCTTCTCCATGCCCAGTGCCCCTAGGAGAGGCTGGGCTGTCTCTCAGGGACCTTAGGACCTCTAGCAGCTCTCCAGCAGGGCCCCAGACCCCTTCTCCAGACCCCTGCCCCTGCTCTTCTCCCTGTCCTCAGGCCTAAGAGCCTACACCAGCCCAGGCAAAGGGATCAGGTCAGGAGGAAAGACTGGGGGCTAGGGGACATAGCCTCACCTTTGAAATGAGGCTCACCGCTCCAGATCACCCTCTGCCCCTCCAGAGACCCTGCCCTGGAGTTCTGACTGTCATGTGAAACAGGGGACTCCACAGGGATCTGCGGAGGTCTTGGCAGGAATGGGTGAAAATGATTTAGGTTGTTTGGGAAGAACACTTCCCATATGGTTGGGAGGAGCGGGGGACATGGGGAAGGGATTCCAAGAAGAGCCAGGAAAGACAACTCTGAAGGACAGGTGGACAGTCCCTAGACCCAAGACCCCACCACAGGGACTAAAGAAGATCCCAGCCCTGCAGGAAAGGGTGGGCAGCCAGGAAGGTGGGCGCTCACAGACCTGACATTTCCCTGGACCTTTATGAATGCCCCTCCCCCACTTAGTTTCTGGGATCCGGCATAAGGTCGCGGAACTGAACAGCCCATCTGAGGTCCGGGGTGGCTAGCGGCCCAGGCCAGACTGCTGCTGGCTAACGCGGTCTCTCTCGGGCCATGCTTCCCATCAGCGGCGGAGCTGGCCATCCCAGTCCTCTGGCCCCGAGGGAGGTGTCAGCCGCCTGGGTTCTCTGCTCTTCCTCCGCTAAAAAGAGATCACGCAGCCGAAGAGCCCCAGATCCCAGCGGGCCGCGGAACCAGACAGGCTGCCGCCCCCCCACAGCCCCGCCCTCGGGCCCGCGCCGCCACCACACTCACCAGCCGCTCGGACATGGGCGTCTTGTCCCCGTCAGGCAGGTGCTGCTCCAGCGCCAGCACGATACAGTTGGCGATGATGGTGGCCAAGATCATGTACTCAAACGGAGTGCGTGGGTTAAGGAGCGGCCGGGAGGCGCCAAGGGGGAGGGGAGGCGAGGAGGCCGAGCCCCCGGCGCGCAGGGCAGCAGCCCCCGCCCGGCCCCTCGGGAGGGGCTGAGAACCGCGGGTGGGAAGCCCTCCCCGCCCTCCCCGCCCTCCCCTCGGGGGCCGCCTCCAGGCGGAGCCTCCGCAGTCCGGGCGGCCGTCAGCACCGCGGACAGCGCCCCCGCCCCGCGCGGCTCCCGGGACCCGAGACCCCGCGCAGGCGCACACCCCCACCGAGAGGCGCGCAGCCACAGGCACCTCCACGGGCCCTCGCACCGACGTGTACCCGGAGTCCCGAACGCACGCACGCGCAGCGCCGGGTTCCTGTAATGCCCGCACACACGCCACACCTGCAGCCAGGCACGCGCCCGGGCTCGCGTCCACACGGTGCTCACACCTACACAGACGCGGACTCGCCCTCGGGTGCCCTCCAGGCTGGCCGCGCGCTCTGCACCCACACCAAGGGAGTGACGGACGAGTCCGGGGACGGGGGGCTCCGCCCAGTGTCCGTCCCGCTCCCGCAGCCGCCGCCACCACGACCACGCGCGCGCGCGCGCACACACTCAAACACGCACACGCGGCGCGCGGAGGGTCCCGGAGCCCCGCCCCGCCCCCTCCTCGCCCAGAGCCCCGTCCCCGATCCCCCCCTCCCCAGGTCGCACCCTCCTCCCGACCCCGGGAAAGATGGCCACTGGGCGCCGCACGCGACCCGCCCCAGCCCCGGCCTCCCCCCGCCCCGCCACCCCCGCCCAGGCCGCCCCTCCCAGACCCGCCCGGGCGGGGACGCCGGACGCCGCGCCCGGCCCCCGTCCCCTCGACCTCGGACGGTCCCCCGGCCCCCGCGCGGCCCGGCCCCCGGCAGGATATGGCCACTCGGTGATGCGCTTGGCGTATTTGCGGACGACGTTGTCTTCGCTGAAGACGAAGAGCGAGCGGTTGACGGTGAAGCAGTTCTGCTTGACCGGGATGGGGTTGTACAGCGCCATGGTCCGCGCGCGCTGCGCGATCGACTGCTTGTAGAGGACCCGCTGGCCCGGCTGCAGCCCGCCCGGGCCCGGGCCGCCCGGGCCGCCCGCCCCGCCGCCCCGAGCCCGCTCCCCACCGGCGCCCCCATAGCGGCTGCCCAGCTCGTCCCCGAAGCGGACCATGGCTCCCGGGCGCCGCGCGCATCCCCCGGCCCGGCGGCCCCGGCAGGGAGGGCGCGGGGCGCGCCAGCCAGGCGCTCGGAGCGCAGCAGCAGCAGAGCCGCGGGACCGTACCGGACCTCGCCCGGCCCCGCCGCCGCACCCGACTCCGCCGCCCGCACCACGCCCTATAAGGGGCCGGTCACGTGGCGGCGCGCGGCCAATCTGCGCTCGCCCCGCCCGCCCGGCCGCCACCCGCCCCGCCCCCAGCTGGCCGCCCCCGCCCTGTCCCCCGCGGCCGGTCCCCGCCGCCAGCGCTCGGCCCCCGGGCCTCGGGGCTGAGCCCAGCCGGGGAGCGTGCGCCGTCTGCGCGTCCCGCCTCGTGCCCGGCCGGGCCCTGGCCGGATGCTGAACCCGGCAGGGGCGCCCGGGAGCCGGGCGGGGCTGGGAGTCCTCGACGGACCGCCGCAGGGCTGAGCGGCCCCAATGGACCCTTCCTCTGACCCCAGGAGCTGGAGACGTCACCAGCAATGAGAAGCTCCAGCCCAAACTGCGGAGCATCAGACCCCCGGCTCCCCATGCTTCTTTCCACACCTCACTCCCCTTGCTGCGGACCAGTGGCCTCCAAGATGCTGGCTCCCGGCCCTCTCCTGCCACCCTTTCCGAGTCTTGGATGTCCTCACAGACCATGTTCTCAACTCCTGGGCTTGGGTTTTCAGGATGCACAGCTCTGTCGTGGGGCCCCTCAGCCCTCAGTCATATCCTAGGCCTTCCTGTCAACATGCACTGAAGGGGTTCCAACACCTCACTTGGGAGATTGCTTCGCTCCACCATCCATTTAGTAAACACTGAAGGGAGCCTGCTGTGTGCTATCCATCCATCCATCCACCCATCGTTCACCCATTCAGAGACTCCACTAAACCCCTGTTAGATGCCAGGCACGAGGCCCCCAGCTCTGCCTGCAGGGAGCTCACATCCTCACACAAGGAGTGAAAAATGCCTCCACAGTGGTTATTCGTGTGAGACCCTACCCCACTCCACCCACACACCGTTTGTTCACTGGGTCCTCACGACATTCAGACAAGAAGCCTCCTGGAATCACTCCTGGTGAGTGAGGGGATAAAGCCAGTGTCACACACTGTCCCCTTCACCCTGCAGGCAGCACCCGGTGGCAGTGAGTGCCATGAGAACGGAACAAGGATGGCAGGCGGCAGAGTCTGGAAGACCTCTGTTAGGAATTCGCCTGAATAATGTAGAGAAATGAGACGTGCAAAGGGAGACCAGCACAGAGTGGAGGGGCTGTCCGTCTGTCTGGGTGTGATGGGAAGTCAGACAAGAGTTCTGGGCAGAGGGGTCATCATGACTCCCGTTCTGAAAGAATTCCTCTGGCTCGTGAGTGGGGACAGACTGCAGGAGGCTGGGGTGTGTCGCCCAGGATGCATTCAGATGTAAGCAACTCAAGCCAGCTCTCACCTGGTACAGTTTAAATCTCACTTACTAAGAAGGCATAAAGCGTGCCATTTCAGGAACACAAACTCTTTCCATCCTTCCTCCCTCCCATGGTCACAATGCATACTTTTTGTCATGCTTGTCACCTTATGGCCCAACGTGGCTACCAAAGCCCAAAGCCTCCCATCTTTACACCACCATCTCAAATGAAAGAAGGGGCAGGTGTAAAAAAGACACCTTTTTAAAAGTAAACATAGAACATCCTTTTGTAACAAACAAAAGGTTCCTCAGCAGCTCCCAGAAAACGTCTCTTTAAACTCCATTGGGCAGATCTGGGCCACGGACCACTCCTGATTTCAAGAGGGTGGGGAAGTGGACGTACAGCAAAGGGACTAGGACTGACATTACTCACTGAGGCGCCATGTAGTGACCCCGGACATAAACAGGGGTCACTTAGCTACAAAATGGAAGAGGGGATCACAGGGCAGCTGCCAAAAGGCCTGTCACTGGGAAAAACTGAGAGGGCTTTGACAGCAGCCCAAAGGGGAGACGGCGTCTGGCTGAGAAGCAAGCAGTGCGCCCAGGGGCCCTCCCGCGCGGCTGGCTGGATGGCCGGTGTTGCTCGTGAGACTTGCGAGGGAAGGAACGGACACGCTTAGATTTTTACCTGACTGGTACTCTTCCCTGGAACAGGGGAATGAGGGGGAAGAGCTTATTGATCACAGGGTGAGGATTAGGAATTTTGCATCTGACATAAAAGTGGAGATGTTGAGTTGGACACTGCCAGGAAGGTCCAGACGATAGGTCACAGCTGGAATACGAATCTGGAAGCTGTGCTGGACACTTTGTGTCTGCCCCTCCCATTCTCTCTGCCCTTCCCTGCTCTGCTCGGGGCCCTGCACTGCCCTGTGAAGACCGCATCAGCCCACTCCCTTGACGGCCGGCTCTCGGCTGTACTTGGCTGATGGGGAGCACCAGTAGGCACTCGGAGAAAGAAGAGAACAAAGTCAAGGTGTGTATCCCCCCAGCTCCCTCCTGCTGGCTCACCTGGGGCTGGCCCTAAGCCTCAGTCCAAGGTCCCAGCTTCTGTCAGCCCCTTCCGGTTCCTGCTCCCGCTCCTTGTCTCTGCAGGCCTGGGAGTGGTGCCAGTGCCTGGAGCTCTGAGCCCCTCGAAGTCCTGTTACACCCTGCACTGATCAAGGTCCACAGTCCCTCTGAGCGTGCCGCCTGTCAGACCGCTGCCTCTCTCTCAGGAGAGTCCAGTTTCCAGGGCCACGGGAAGAACATGTCAGAAAGAGGTCACACTTGTCCACCAAATACTGCTGAGCATCCGGAGAGAGAAAGGCCAACACTCAGTCCTTAGCACAGCGGGACAGAAGAACCTGTTTCCTGAGGAGAGCACTTTCCACACAAGAGTGAGACATAGGCTGAGTGCAATGGAGTAAAGATGACGACCCATAGGGAACCACATTGAGCAGGGGCACATGCCCTGTGCGGTGAGTTTTTGTGCAAAGGGATGTAGGAAAATGGTACCGCCAGTTACAGAGAGGTCCGGCATTTCAGGAGTTTATGTGCTTGTTTTTCTTTTTTTTGTTTTGTTTTGTTTTTTAAGATTCTTATTTATTTATTTGACCAAGAGAGTTCACAAGAGAGTTCACAAGCAGAGAGGCGGGCGAGGGGCGAGGGGAGGAAGCAGGCTCCCCGCTGAGCAGAGAGCCCGATGCGGGGCTCGATCCCAGGACCCTGAGATCATGACCTGAGCTGAAGGCAGAGACTTAACCCACTGAGCCACCCAGGCGCCCCGTGTGCTTGTTTTCTTAAGATGGGATGTTATCGGACTTGATATGGGTCTTGGAAAATCTGGCGCAGCAGGATGGGGGTGCTGCCTGGCAAGAGGGCACAGGATGCAGGAGGGCCACTGGCTGCAGCAGAGAGTCCGGCCACAGGACCGCCAGGCCGAGGCGGTTTGGTAGGTTGACTACGGGGAGGAGGAGGACTGTTCCCGCTGCTTGACTTTCTCAGTGAAAGAAGCAACAAGGTGACGCACCAAGAGGGAGAAGGGGCTTTGCAGGTCGGGAGGCGGAGGTGCAGGTGGAAGTGCTCGGGGGAGGGACGAGGAAGAGAACCACTGGGGAACGTAGTGGCAGTTCTGAGCTGAGTGCGGTGCAGACGGAAGTGTCTTTGGGCATGAGGAAGTTAGCGGGGGGGGGGGGGGGGCTGGAGCCTGTGACCCTTGATGGCACTTCTTCCTCCCTGGGCCCTCTCACTCAGCTGTCGCACACCCCCCTCCAGATCTCAGTGTGTCCTGCTCCCCAGGCCCCTCCTTTCCTGCCAGGGCTCCCTGGCCCCTCACCCTCTGTCCTACTCACTGGCAGATGTCCCACCTTGAACCTCCAGGGCACCCCCCTGAGGCTCCAGCTGCCACAGAAGGTCACACGCTGGACAGACTGGTGTCATCACAGTCCCCCCGAGGAAGTCTTCAGGGGTCGCTGTGTTGGTACTGCCCCAGGCTTGGCGACAGCGTTGTCATGGGGCTCCACTGTCCTTGAAACTCGGCCCCCTGCCTGTTCTCAGAAGGTGGAGACCTTGGCCCCCTTCGCCCCACTGTACCTAGAAGGCCCGCGCCTCCCAGCATCTCCCACAGATGTTCCTCCCCTTCTCCCTGCCCAGCGGCACGGAGATACAGTTGACGCGGACACTGTGAACAGTGCGACGATCGGACACACGCGAGTGTCAGACGTGATTACCGTGGTCAAGTGAGTTCACATGTCCATCACTGCACACAGTTCCCTTTCCTTTGGTTGTGGTAAGAAGGCTTCATTAAGATAACTGGAAGTTTATACCTTTCGACCAACATCTCCCCATTCCCCCCCCTCCCAGCGCTTGGCACCACCATCCTGCTCTGTTTCTGTGAGCTCAGCCTTTCCAGAGGCCACGTGTCAGTGAGATGGTCCCGCACCTGTGCCTCTCCGTCTGGCGTGCTTCGTTCAGCTGGATGCCCTGGAGGATCACCCACGTTGTCATGGGTGGCAGGATTTCCTTCCTTTTTATGACTGGACTCAGACATTTCATTGCACGTATGTCTCACGTCTCGTCTCTCCACACACCTGTAAATAGAGACGGATGCTTGTTCCCATGTCCCGGCCATTGTGCATAAAGCTGCAGTGAGCATGGGGTGCAGACATCTTCCTAAGATCCCAGTTCCGTTTCCTTAATTGTATACCTAGAAGTGGGATCACTGGATCATATGGCAGCTCTATTTTTAATTTGGGGGACGTCCATGTTGTCTTCCATGGCTGCACCAGCTTGTATTCCCACCAGCAGGGCATGAGGGCTCCCCTTCCTCTGCAACCCCCGACACCTGATGTCGCCTGTCTGTTCAGCACTGGCCATCTTAGTAGATGGGACCGCTCCCGGTGCTTTCCATCTGGATTCTTCTGACGGTTCGTGGTGCTGGGGACCTTTTCATGTACTTGTTGGCTATTTGGTTTTGATTTTTTGGGTTTTTTTATTTATTATTTATTTGACAGACAGAGATCACAAGTAGGCAGAGAGGCAGGCAGAGAGAGAGGAAGGGAAGCAGGCTCCCTGCCGAACAGAGAGTCCAATGCGGGGCTCGATCTCAGGACCCTGAGACCATGACCCGAGCCAAAGGCAGAGGCTCTAACCCAGGGAGCCACCCAGGTGCCCCTTGTTGGCTATTTGTATATCTTCTTTGGGAAAATTTGTCTGTTCAGGTCCTTTGCCCATTTTAAAATTGGATTATTTGGGCTTTCTTGCTTTTGAGTTATATGATATTTGATATTGACCCCTTATCAGATATTTCCTCCCACTTTGTAAGTTGCCCTTTCATTTTGTTGGTTTCTTTTGCTGTGCAGTTTTTTTATTTTTTTATCAAAAATTTTATTTTTTTAAAGATTTTTATTTATTTGTTTGACAGAGAGAGAGACAATGAGAGAGGGAATATAAGCAGGGGGAGTGGCAGAAGGAAATGCAGGCTCCCTGTGGAGCTTGATCCCAGGACCCGGGATCACGACTTGAGCCAAAGGCAGGCGCCCAACCGACCGAGCCCCCCAGGCGTCCCAGATTATTTTATATGTCTATGAAAAATGTCATTGGAATTTTTTAAAGATTTTATTTATTTATTTGACAGACAGAGATCACAAGTAGGCAGAGAGGCAGACAGAGAGAGAGGAGGAAGCAGACTCCCTGCAGAGCAGAGAGCCGGATGCAGGGCTTGATCCCAGGACCCTGGGATCATGACCTGAGCCAAAGGCAGAGGCTTTTAGCCCACTGAGCCACCCAGGTGCCCTGTCCTTGGAATTTTGATAGGGATTGCATTTAATTTACAAATGGCTTTGGGTAGAATGGACATTTTGACAATATCGACTCTTCTGATTCATGAACACAGGGTGTGTGTGTGTGTGTGTGTGTGTGTGTCTACGCGCACAGTAGGGGGTCTTTTCATTCATTTGCATCTTCTTCAATACCCTATAGTTTTCAATGTACAGATCTTTCATCTCCTTGGTTAAGTTTATTCCTAAGTGTTTCATGGTTTTGATGTGGATGTACATAAGATGACCCCCTTCTAGATGGCACCTTTATGTGTTGGGTTCCCATATGGGGACTGGAGAAGGAGGAACTAAGAGGAACTTTTTTTTGTTTTTGTATGAATTAATATTTTTTTAAGTAATAATGGTAAATAGAACAGGAAGCCTAGACTCCTGCACCTCCAACTTATCTGCACCCCACAGTGTTCAAACACGGGGCCACCCCTTTCTGATTTAGTGCCCCACACGCCCCTTTGCATGCCTCCACCCACTCTTGGCACCCTCCCCAATTGTCCCCATATTGCTATTTACTTTTTTTTTTTAAAGATTTTATTTATTTATTTGTCAGAGAGAGAGAGAGAGAGAGAGAGAGAGAGAGAGAGATCACGCACACAAGCAGGCAGAGAGGCAAGCAGAGGCAGAGAGAGAAGCAGGCTTGCCACCCAGACAAGGAGCCCGATGCGGGACTCCATCCCAGGACCCTGGGATCATGACCTGAGCTGAAGGCAGGGAATTAACCAATTCCTGAGCCACCCAGGCATCCCTCTACTTACTTTTTAAAATCAAACAAGAAGTACATGCAAGTGATAAAATATGCATAAGGTTGAAATAAACCACCAACCAGTTTAGGAAATAGACCCAGGATACCCCAGGAAGCCCCTGCGTGCCCCCCGACCTGCGCTTCCCACAGAGGCCACTGCCTTCTGGACTTCATGCTAATGCTTCTCTCCCTCTGTGTCCCTGTACAGCCTCTGCGTCGCTCTCCATGCTGTGATAGGGCTGAGCTGCACACACACCCTCCGCGACTCTATTCCCACTCGGTACTCTGTTGTCATTCCACAGAGCTATGAGTCATCTGTTGTCTCACATATATTAGTCTGTTACACAATTTGTCCATTTTCCTGTGATGGAGATACGCTGTGTCTACATCTACATTATGTTTTCTACTATTTCAAAGAATTCTCCAGTAAACATCTAATATAGTTTTCCTGGTATATGGGCAAGAAGCTCCGGGAGACCTAAATCGAGGAGCGGGATTGTGAGGCCATGGGACAGGATCAGCCTCGCTGGGTACCCCTAGATTAGTGCCCAGAGGGTACGACTGATGCTCCTTCAGCATCCCCCCGACACTCTGGTATTATCAGGACAACACGTTTGTCTATCCAGTGGGCATTTCCAATATCTCACTATGGCTTTTACCCTGCATTTCCTTGGTTGCCCATGCAGTCAGGCAGCTTCTCCTGTATTCATCACGCGTCCATGACTCCCCGTGATCAAACATCCTTCAAATCTCCATCTTTGATGAGGTCACCTTTCGCCGTATTGACTTGTCGAAGTCCTTCCATGTTCTTGTGTGAGCCTGTCAGGCATAAGTGTTGGAAAACCTCCTCTCATTCGTGATACAGATGTACTCGTTATGATGTAACCTAAATCTGCCCAGTTTTTCCTTTATGTTTTGGGATTTTTGAATCATAAGAAATTCTTCCTCAATTTTTCTGTTGTGAAGATACTCTCTTGGAATGTTATTGTAGAATGTTGAGTACGTTCTCCTATATTCTTTCCTAAAATTTATACATTTGCTTCTTGCATTTTAAACCACATTCAACTGATCTTTCTGTATGATGTAAGGAAGGAATCTACTTTAATGTTTGAGGAATTGAATTGTCAGAACACCACTTGTTGAAAGGCACTTTCCCCCCCTTCAAAGCCAGCTTCTTCCTACAGCAGAGCTGTATGTGGGGGTCTGTCCCTTGGGTTCTGGGTTCCCCTCGCATGATGGCTCTGTCTCTGGGCCAGCACCATACTGTATCAATGTATAAAACCCGCCGCGTTTTCTCCTGCAGGAGAATTTTTGCTGTTCTTGCTACTCTTTTGTCTACGTAATTTTTAGAATCAAACTTGTCAGTGTATACAAACAAACACAATGGGCTTTTGATGGGAATTGCAGAGACTCAAAAGATCAGTGTTGGGGAGGGGGAGTGCCTGGGTGGCGCAGTGGGTTGTGCCCGACTCTTGATTTTGGCTCAGGTCATGATCTGAGGATCACGAGATGGAGCCCCACATGGGGCCCCACAGTGGACACGGAGTCTGCTTGGGCTTTTCCCTCTCCTCTGTCCCTCCCATTCCCCAACTCCATTCCCTCTTGCACTTAAAAAAAAAAATAAGTAAAAGGATCAATTTGGGGAAAATAAACATCCTTGTGATATTGAGACTTTCAATGCATGAGCAAAATATGTATCTTCATTTATCTGAGCAGTCTTTAGTTATTTCAAAAAGCTTTATCATTTTCTCCATAAATTAGGTCCTGCATTTATATGAGCTTTATTCTGCCGTGCTTTACATTTTTATGCTATAATAAAAGATTCCATTTTTAAAGTCACAGTTTTCTGTTGCTCATATTTGGAAATGCAGCTTTCTTTGTATAAGCAACATTGCTAAGTTTTCTGCTTAATTCTAAAAATTTATTGTTAGATTTATTTTCTATATAGATAATATTGAAAAAAAAAATAAGTTCATTTCTCCTTTTCCAATTCTTGTATCTTGTGTTTCTTTTTCTTATCTTCCCGTACCAGCTGGTACAATGAGTCCCAAAATGTGACAGTGGGCACACTGGCTCATTCCCCATCTTAAAATACTCTCAACCTTTCACCGGGAAGCATGTTTGCTAAGTCCCTTATGAAAAGTAGGTGCCTTCATCAGATCAGTTAATTCTCTAGTCTTAATTTCTAGGAGCTTTATCATGAATAGATGAATCTTACCAAATGCCTTTCTGCATTAGCACAGCCCTCTAAGTTTTCCCCTGTACACTGAGACGGCAGCTCACAGTAATTGATTTCCTGGAGGGAAACCACCCTCTCCGTTCCAGGGTAGATCAGACTTGGTCGTGACTGATTATTGTCTTGAGGCACTAGTGAGATTTGGTTTGCTAACAACTGGTCTGGAGTTTCCACCACTGGTCTCTAAACATCACCCTGCAGTTTCCCTCTTGCCCCCATTCCTACCAGAGTTTGGTATCAAGGTTATGTTGTCCTTTGAGTTGGGGAGCATTTCTATAGAGAATTTGTACTTTGAAAATTCAGTGGGGCTCACTGGCTTGGAATGATGTTTTCTTTGTGATTTTTTAAAAAAGATTTTATTTATTTATTTGACAGACAGAGATCACAAGTAGGCAGAGAGGCAGGCAGAGAGAGGGGAAGTAGGCTCCCCGCTGAGCAGAGAGCCCGATGTGGGGCTCAATCCCAGGACCCTGAGATCATGACCTGAGCCAAAGACAGAGACTTAACCCACTGAGCCACCCAGGCACCCCTTCTTTGTGATTTTAATTACTGATCCTCTATCTTTAAAGGTTATAAGACTGCTCATATTTTGTCTCCTCTTGGATCAGTTTGATGCAGCTGTTTTTCTAGAAATGTACTAGCCCAAAGTTCTTCATATCATCCTTTTTATCTATGTTGTTCCTGTGGCTGTGTTTGCTTTTAAGCCCCTATTATTACTTACAAATTTTCCTCTCTCCCTCTCTCAATCTTTCCAGAGATTTGCTATTTTTACTGATCTTGTCAAAGAACCAATTTTGGGCTTTACTGATTGTCTCTGTCATGTGTGTGTTCTCCTGTCATTGCTCTCTCTTCTTCATATCTCCTCTCCTCTCCTTTGCTTTGGGCTTATTCAATTCTCCGGTGGATGATTAGCAATTAATTTTCAGACTTTCTTAAAAGAAACAGACACAGGACATTATTACTATTATTTTAAACAGTTGTGGTTGCCACAAAAACAGGAATCCTCAAACTGCAAGAAACACAATTCACAAGGGGCTCAGCCGATATGCTCAAATCCATCACGGCCTTTGTGCGGTGGCCACACTTCTTCGGGTGGAGGACTCCATGCTGGGTTTATTGAGCCAGTCAGACGCTCAGTGACGCACAGCCTTCTGTCACTCTTGTCACTGGGAGTCAGAGCTGCACCCGTCGGATCGCTCACCCCGATCTCTCAATTTATTTCCAGTAATAGTATCTATTGTCACCTAATACCACCTAATAAAATCCTTGTACGTTTAATCCCATTTGTATCATGAATGAACTCTGAAAACATCACACTAACTGAAAGAAGCCAGATATAAGAAGCCCCCATCACGTGATTCTATTCTATGAAATGTTTCCAGAGTAGGGAAATCTGTAGGGACAGAAAGGAGCTTAGTGGGTGCCAGTGCGGGAGAGGCCAATGGAGAGGGCTTGATGATAGGTGTGGGGTCTTTTTGGAATGATGAGATTTTTCTGAAATTAGATACTGGTGATGATTGCATTTTACTGTGAAGTTATTAAACATCACTGAATCATACATTTTAATATGGTTAAAAGGGTGAACTTTACGTTAGGGAATTTTACCTTAATAAAAGCTTTTAGGGGCGCTTGGGTGGCTCAGTGGGTTAAAGCCTCTGCCTTGGGCTTGGGTCATGACCCCGGGGTCCTGGGATCAAGCCCCTCGTCGGGCTCTCTGCTCAGCAGGGAATCTGCTTTCCTCTCTCTCTCTGTGCCTGCCTCTCCGCCGACTTGTGATCTCTGTCAAGTAAATGAGTGTTGTTTTTTTTTAAAGCTTTTAAATAAAAAATGCAAATAATTTTAAAAAGTAAAGCCATCTGCTTTCTTCAGTATGGCCACCTTCCCGCCTGCTGGACCACGACTGCAACGCAGGAACACTGTGGCCCCGTCTAGTCGGCTTTCTGCAGCCAAAGCGCCTGTTCAGACTGGGACTCTAACAGCATCACTGCCCTCCCTGCAGCGCTCCCGGGGCTCTCTTGTAGCTGCCACTCAGCCGCCCGCCTCGCTGTTTGCACGTCCGCACGGTGCTCACGCTGCCCCTGCCTGGACAACCAGTCCACACCCCGGTCTCAGCAGCGGCTGCAGATCAGCTGCTTGTCCAGCACAGCGTCCGCGCAGTCTGGTGGGGCGTCACTCTGCGACTCCTGCACCTGCTTCCCTGGCTAGAAGGGAAGCCCACGAGGAAGAGAGCAAGGTCTGTGCTCCTCCCTGCTGTCCTTAGCTGTGACGTGATGCTGGGGGACGGGGAGCAAAACTGCCCGCTGAAGATCCTTCCCACTCCCTGTGCCCAGCACACTGCCCTGTCCTGCCCACCGGCTCCGGAAGTGCTTCCTGTCCCTCCTCCCTCTCTGCCCCCCCGGCTGGCATGGGGGCTGCTCCCTGCCCCTTCTCCTCGGCAGCCAGAGCCATCTTCCCGAAGCATAGTGTCTACATCACATCATTCTCCCTGGGGCTTTCAAAATCCGAGCTCCCTGGGCAGCCTGGGAGATCTGCGGCCAGCAGGCCTCCCTCCAGCCCTCACTGCCCGGCTGCGCCCCAGGCCCAATGCACATCCGCACCCCCACCTTTTCAGTTAGCTTCTCCATCACCGGGTTGGCCAATAGGGCGCGCTGACGTTGCGGGGCAGGACCCCTTTGTCGCGGGGGCTGCCGTCCTCCCGGGCCTGCGACGCTGGGCAGCCTCCTCCAGGGCCAGCAAACCTCCGTGTGCTTTGCCGCGAAGCCCGCGCTTCCGAATGCTGTGTCGGGTCCGTCTCCGGATCCAGCGGCCCGGGGCGCCCCACGAGAGCCACGCAGATCCGTGCGATGTCGCTCCCGAGGTTCCTACCTGCGGATCCACTTGCTTCTGGACATTTTCCCTGGAGAAACGGGACTTTTAAAGAGACAAGTGGGCGAAAGGGACACGTTTGTAAACCGAGCCAATCCGGAACCGCCGACAACGTGAAGCGAGGCCGGGAAAAGAGGCCCAAGAAAGCCGCCCCGGCAAGACCCTGCAGGAAGGTGCACACGCAGTCACGTCCCCAGGAGCGTCCACTCGAGCGCAGCGCCTCGCGGGCACGGCCGGAGGCCGAGAGCCTCCGACCTCGGAAGGAAACGGGGACACAACATTCTCTTCGCCCGGAAGCAACAGCGGCTAATACAAGGCCCCGGGTGACCCAGACACCCCAGCTCCCCCGGAAAACGGCTCCCTCAGACCAAGCGCATGCGACGATGTCACCGGAAAGAGCCAAGGGACGTGAGCCGTTGCCTCGCGGGGAAGGACAGACGTGACCACGAGGGATCCGCAGCGACAGAAGGCACGGCCCGGGGGGGCACCAGGGGCCCGGGGGGGCACCAGGGGCCCGGGGGGGGCACCAGGGGCCCGGGGCGCCCGTGCGAGGTGCGGGCCCTGCCAGCTTGAGCCGCGTGGCCCCGGGCGCGGTCCCTACCAGCAGCTCCGCCGCCTGTCGAGGAGGGGACGGTCCCCGCCGTGCGGCCAGCACGAGCACGACGCGGTCGCGTTTCACAGCGTCTGGAGGCGGAGAGCTCGGAGCCCAACGGCCGAGTCCGGAACGGGGGTGGGGCTTTCTGCCGGTCCACGTTTACATCAGCGACGGCGGCGTTCACGAAGCCTCGCCGCGAGGAACACGCCGGGCTGAGGGGTCTTCTGACTCGCTCCCGCCCTGCAGCACCTTTACCGCGCGTTTCCTGGCGAAGCGCGAGCGACCAGGACACGCGGGGCCAGTGGGGGGGGCGCGGCCGGAAGGAGGGAGGGCGCGGCCGGAAGGGGAGGGCGCGGCCGGAAGGAGGGAGGGCGCGGCCGGAAGGGGAGGGCGCGGCCGGAAGGAGGGAAGGCGTGGCCAGAAGGGGAGGGCGCGGCCGGAAGGAGGGAAGGCGCGGCCGGAAGGGGAGGGCGTGGCCGGAAGGAGGGAGGGCGCGGCCGGAAGGGGAGGGCGCGGCCGGAAGGAGGGAAGGCGCGGCCGGAAGGGGAGGGCGCGGCCGGAAGGAGGGAAGGCGCGGCCGGAAGGGGAGGGCG
>ML097929.1:420-17811 GCA_003697995.1 Taxidea taxus jeffersonii
CTAAAATTTATATGGAACCAGAAAAGACCCCAAATAGCCAGAGGGATGTTGAAAAAGAAAGCCAAAGTTGGTGACATCACAATTCCAGACTTCAAGCTCTATTACAAAGCTGTCATCATCAAGACAGTATGGTACTGGCACAAAAACAGACACATAGATCAATGGAACAGAATAGAGAGCCCTGAAATAGACCCTCACCTCTATGGTCAACTAATCTTTGACAAAGCAGTCAACAATGTCCAATGGAAAAGAGACAGTCTCTTCAACAAATGGTGTTGGGAAAATTGGACAGCCATATGCAGAAGAATGAAACTGGACCATTTCCTTACAGCACACAAAAAAATAAACTCCAAATGGATGAAAGACCTCAATGTGAGACAGGAATCCATCAAAATCCTTGAGGAGAACACAGGTAGCAACCTCTTTGACCTCAGCCACAGCAACTTCATCTTAGAAACATCGCAATACAAGGGAAGAAAGGGCAAAAATGACCTATTTAAATAAACTTTAAAAAGTGTATAAACAGGGTCCCCTGGATTGCTCAGTGAGTTAATTCTCTGCCTTTGGCTCAAGTCCTGATCTCAGGGTCCTGGGATTGAGCCCCACATCATGATCTCTGCTCAGCAGGGAGCCTGCTCTCCTCTCCCCCTTTTCCTGCCTCTCTGTCTACTTGTGATCTCTCTCTCTCTCTCTCTCTCATCTCTCTCTGTCAACTAAATAATTAAATCTTTTAAAAAACTGTAGTAACTGTCTGTCCCCATGCCTCTTAGGCAATACTGAGATCACACAGTCTGCCACAGGGTTGTTTTCCTGCCTCTGCCCCAGGAGTAAGGCAGTGCCCTCAGATTTACATCCCAGTCAATCCTGGGGATCTCTAAAAGTCCAGCCTGCGAGGCCCACTGGTGACAAAACCTCATGAAATTCAGCACCTCTTTTTCCCTGCCAAATGCTTTGGGGAAGTGTTTACTTTGTGTGTATCCATAAGCACTATGCTCTCCCACCTTTCTCTCTTTATATATTTTATAATATATATATGTGTATATATATGTATATATATTTAAATATAATATAATACTCTTTTATAATATAATATATTTGATATATTTAATATATGTATATATTTTATAATATAATACTCTTTAAAAATTATATGTATATATTATATATATGTGTATATATGTATATATATTTTATATATTTTGGATACTAATCTTTATCAGATATGTCATTTTAAAGTATCTTCTCCCACTCCTTAGGTTACCTTTTAGTTTTGTTGATTCTTTCTTCACTCTGCAAAACTTTTTTTTTTTTTTTTTAAGTCCCAATACTTTTTTATTGTTTTTCTTTCCCTCGTGTCAGGAGAAATATCCACAAAGTTGCTACAGCCAATGTAAAAAAGGTTACTGCCTGTGTCTTCCTCGAGGACTTTTATGGTTTCAAGTCTTACATTTAGGCCTTTAATCCATTTTGAATTTTTTTTTGCATTTTTTTAAATTTTTTGAAAGATTTTATTTATTTATTTGACAGACAGAGATGACAAGTAGGCAGAGAGGCAGGCAGAGAGAGAGAAAGGGAAGCAGGCTCCCTGCTGAGCAGAGAGCCTGATTCGGGGCTCGATCTTAGGACCCTGGGATCATGACCTGAGCCGAAGGCAGAGGCTTAACCCACTGAGCCACCTAGGTGCCCCTTGAATTTGTTTTTGTGCTTGGTGTAAGAAAGCAGTACAGTTTCATTTTTTTGCATGTTGGTGTCCAGTTTTCCCAATACCATTTGTTGAAGAGACAGTCTTCTTTCCATTGGATATTCTTTCCTGCATTGTCAAATATTAATTGACCTTGTATTTGTGGATGTGTTTCTAGGTTTTCATTTCTGTTCCATTGATCTATTTGTTTATTTTTATGCCAGTACCATACTGTTTTGATTACTAGAGCTTTGTCATATAACTCCAAGTCTGGAATTGTGATGCCCCCACATTTGCTTTTCTTTTTTAGGTTGTTTTGACTCTTCAGGGTCTTTTGTGGTTCCATACACATTTTGGTATTATTTGTTCTAGCTCTGTGAAAAATGCCATTATTGTTTGGATAGCATTGAATTAAATGTGCAGATTGTTTTGGGTAGTATTTTAACAATATTTGTTCTTCGAACCCATGTACATGAAATGTTTTGCCATTTCCTTGTTTCATTTTCTATTTCTTTCATCCGCATTTTATAGTTTTCAAAATACAGGTCTTTTACCTCTTTGGTTAGGTTTATTTCTAGATATCGCATGGGTTTTGGTGTGATTGTAAATTGGATTGATTCCTTGCTTTCTCTTTCTGCTGCTTCATTGTTGGTATATAGAAATGCAACAGATTTCTGTACATTGATTTTTATACTGTAACTTTATTGAATTCTTGCATCAGTTCTAGCAATTTTTTTTTGGGGGGGGAGCTTTTCAGGGTTTCTGTATAGAGTATCATGTCGTCTGCAAATTGTGAAAATTTAACTTTGTCCTTGCTCATTTGGATACATTTTATTTCTTTTTTCTGTGTGCTTGATTTGACTAGGACTTCCAGTACTATGTTAAACAACACTGGTGAGAGTGGACATTCCTTTCTTGTTCCTCACTGTAGAAGAAAAAATAAATAAAGACCATATATGAAAAGCTGTTTTTCCCCATTATGTAATATATTGGGTGCTGAATTGTATAAGTTCTTTATATACTTTAGGTAGTAACCCTTTATCAGATATGTCATTCTTAAATATTGTCTCCCATTCAGTACATTGCCTTTTAGTTTCTTGTGATATAATTTTAACCTGGTATTTGATTAGCCTACCTCACTGGATGTTAAGATATATTCCCTCTTCTTTAATTTTTTGGAGGATTTTGAGTAATATTAGTATTATTTATGTAAATGCTTGTTAGAATTCACCAGCATAGCCATCTTATGCAGGACTTTGCTTCATTGAGAGGTTTATGATGATTCATCTAATCTCTTTGTGATAGGTCCATTGATATTATTTCTTCCTGAGTCAATTTAGGTAATTTATGGATTTCTAGGAATTTGCCATTTCATCTAGATTATATACTTTGTTGGTGTATAATTGTCCATATTATTCCTTAATAATCCTTTCATTTCTGAAATTTGGTAGTAAAATGCCCACTTTCATTTTGAATTTTAGTTATTCTTATCTTCTCTCTTATTTTTTGTGGAATATCTAAAAGTTTACCAATTTTCTTGGTTAATTTTGTTATTCACTAAAATAATGAACTTTTTATTTCATTTATTATATAGTTTTTCTACAGTATTTTATTTATCTCTACTCTGTTTTATAATTTCCTCTTTTTCTTCTAATTTTTGGTTTACCTTTCTAATTTTTCAAGGTGTAAAGTTAGATTATTGACTTGAGATAGTGTTTTTTCTCTTTTGTAAAGTAAGCATTTACTGGTTTTAATTTCCCTCTAAGTACTACTTTGTTTGCTGTATACTATAATTTTTTTTTAATATTGCATTCTTATTTTCACTCATCTCTAAGTAATTTCTAGTTTTCCCTGTGATTTTTTTTCTTTGACCCATTGGTTATTTTAAGAGTGTATCATTTAATTTCATATGTGTGTATCTTCCCATTTTCTTTCTGTTACTGTTTTAGAGCTTCATTTTATCATAGTCAGAAAAAAAAAACAGTTTGTATGATTTGGACTTTTTTTTTTAATTTAGACTTGTTTTGAAACCAAACATATGGTCTATTCTGCAGGACATTCCATGTGCAATTGAGTATAATGAAATTTTTCCTTTATTGTTTGCAATGTTCTATATGTCAATTAGGTCTAATTGGTTTATAGCATTTAAAGCCCTCGATATTATTATAGATAGTCTCTACAGATATGCAAACCATTTTGGAAAATGAAGTATTGAAATCTCCAAATAATTTTGTAGAAGTTCTATCACTCACTTAAATTTTGTCAGTGGTTGCTTAGCAAATTTTGGGCTCTGTTTTGTTTATATATATTCATAATTATATTTTCCTGATATAGTGATCCTATATTAATATATGTTCTTCCTTAAATATAGATGATATTTCTTTCTTTCTTTCAGACTGTATTTAAATTCAAGTTAGTTAACAAATAGTGTGGTGTTAGTTTCAGGGGTAGAATTTAGTGATTCATCACTTCCATATAACACCAAGTGCTCATTACAATAAATGCCTGCCTTAATGCCTATCAATCATTAAACCCACCCCCTTACTTACCTCCCATCCAGCAACCCAAGTTTTGTTCCTTTAGTTTAGAGTATGTTATGGTCTGTCTCCCTCTCTGCTTTTATCTTATCTTATTTTTCATCCCCTTAGGCTATGTTCTTCTGTTTTGTATCTTAAATTTACACATATGAGCAAAACCATCTGGTATTTGTCTTTCTCTGACTAATTCATTCCACTTAGCATATTATACTCTGATTTGATCCACATCATTGCAAATAGCAAGATTTCTTTTTTTTAAAAGATATGATTTATTTATTTGACAGACAGAGTTCACAAGTAGGCAGAGAGGCAGGCAGAGAGAGAGAGAGCAGAAGGGAAGCAGGCTCCTTGCTGAGCAGAGAGCCTGATCCAGGGCTCCATCCCAGAGACCATGGCCTGAGCCAAAGGCAGAGGCTCTAACCCACTGAGCCACCCAGGCACCCCACAAATAGCAAGATTTCTTTCTTATGGATGGCTGAGTAATACTCCATTATATATATAATCTCATAATATAGTACCTCTTCTTTATCCATTCCTCAGTGGGTGGACATCTAAGCTCTTTCCATAATTTGGCTATTGTGGATAATGGCTATAAACACTGAGATGCATATTTCCCTTTGAATCACTCTCTTTTTATCCTTTGGGTAAATACCTATTAGTACAATTCCTGGGTTGTAGGGTAGCTCTATTTTTAACTTTTGAAGGAACCTCCATACTGTTTTCCAGAGTGACTGTATCAATTTGCATTCCCAGTAACACCATAAGATGTTTCACCTTTCTCTGCACCCTCACCAATATTTGTTGTTTCCTGAGTTATTAGTTTTAGCCATTCTGACTGGTGGGAGGTGGTATCTCATTGTGGTTTTAATTTGTATTTCCCCCATGATGAGTGACATTGACCTTTTTTTCATGTGTCTGTTAGCCAGTTTTGTGTCTTCTTTGGAGAAATGCCTGTTCATGGCCCCTGCCCATTTCTTAACTATATTTTTTGGGGGGTGGGTGTTGAGTTGGGGGGTGGGTAAGTTCTTATCTATTTGGGCACTAGCCCTTTATCTTATTTTTTTTTTCATTTGCAAATATCTTCTCCCATTCCACGGTTGCCTTTTAGTTCTATTGACTGTTTCCCTTTCTGTGCAGAAGCTTTTTATCTTGATGAAGTCCCAACAGTTCATTTTCTCTTTTGTTTCATTTGCCTCCAGAGATATGTCTAGTAAGAAGTTACTGCAGCTGAGGTCAAAGATATTGTCACCTGTATTCTCTGGGATATCGATGGCTTCTTGTCTCAGATTTAAGTCATTCATCAATTTTGATTTTATTTTTATGTATGGTATAGGAGTGTGGTACAGTTTCATTCTTCTGCACATTGCTGTCCAATTTTCCCAACACCACTTGTTGAAGAGACTGTCTTTTTTCCCATTGTATGTTCTTTCCTGCTTTGTCAAAAATTAGTTGACAACAGAGTTATAGGTCCATTTCTGGGTTCTTTATTCTGTTCCACTGATCTATGTGTCTGTTTCTGTGCCAGTAACATACTTTATTGTTTTTTTTTTTTCCCATTTCTGGTGATGTTAGCATTGATCATTTTTTCTTTTTAAAATTTGTATTTTTTAATTTCTTTTCAGTGTTCCAGAATTCATTGTTTATGTACCGCACCCAGTGCTCCATGCAATACGTGCCCTCCATAATTCCCACCACCAGGCTCACCCAACCTCCCACCCCCCACCCCTGATTGAGATTATTCCCTGAATATTCTCACATCACAATGCTTTGAAACTGGAGCTCAACCACAGGAAAAAGTCCAGAAGGAATTCAAACACCTGGAAGCTAAAGACCACCTTGCTTAAGAATGCTTGGATCAACCAGGAGATCAAAGAAGAACTTAAACAATTCATGGAAACTAAAGAGAATGAAGACACTTCAGTCCCAAACCTATGGGATATAGCAAAGGTGGCCCTAAGGGGGAAATACATAGCCATCCAAGCCCCCCTCCAAAAATTGAAAAATCCAGAATACACCAGCTGTCTTTACACGTTAGAGAACTGGAAAATCAACAACAAATTAAGCCAACTCCACACACTAGAAGGGAAATAATCAAGACCAGAGCAGAGATCAATGAGATAGAAACTAGATATACAGTAGAATACATCAATGAAACTAGAAGCTGTTTTTTTTGAAAGAATCAATAAGATCGATAAACCATTGACCAAACTAATCCAAAAGAAAAGAGAGAAGACCCAAATTAATAAAATTATGAATGAAAAGGGAGAGATCAAAACTAACACCAGTGAAATAGAAACAATCATCAGAAATTATTGTCAATAGTTACATGCCAAAAATTTAAGCAACCTAGATGGAATGGATGCATTCCTGGAAAACTATGAACTTCCAAAACTGAATCAGAAAAAAATTGACAACATGAATAGACCAATACCTAGTAATGAGATTGAAGCATTGATCAAAAAATCTCCCCAAAAACAAAAGCCTGGGACCTGACAGATTCCCTGGGGAATTCTACCAAACTCTCAAAGAAGAAATAATACCTATTCTCCTGAAGCTCTTTCAAAAAATTAAAGCAGAAGGAAATCTTCCAGACTCTTTTTATGAAACCAGCATTACCCTGATCCCCAAACCAGGTAAAGACCCCATCAGAAAAGGAGAATTTCAGACCAACATCCCTGATGAATATGAATGCTAAGATTCTCAACAAACATAGGATCCAATGGTACATTAAAATGATTATCCACCATGACCAGGTGGGATTTATCCCTGGGTTGCAAGGGTGGTTTGAAATTTGCATATCAATGTGATAGAACAAATCAATAAGAAAAGAGAGAAGAATCACATGGTCCTCTCAATTGATGCAGAAAAAGCATTTGACAAAATCCAGCATCTGTTCCTGATTAAAATGTTTCAAAGTATAGGGATTGAGGGAACATTCCTCAACTTCATGAAATCTATCTATGAAAAATCCACAGCAAATATCATCCTTAATGGAAAAAAGCTGACAGCATTCCCTTTGAGATCAGGAACACGGCAAGGATGCCCACTCTCGCCACTCTTGTTCGACATAGTATTAGAAGTCCTAGCAACAGCAATCAGACAACAAAGAGAAATAAAAGGTATTCAAATTGGCAATGAAGAAGTCAAACTCTCTCTCTTTGCAGATGACATGATACTTTATATGGAAAACCTGAAAGACTCCATCCCCAAACTATTAGAACTCATACAGCAATTCAGTAATGTGGCAGGATACAAAGTCAATGTATAGAAATCAGTTGATTTCTTATACACTAACAGTGAAAATAAAGAAAGGGAAATTAGAGAATCGATTCCATTTACTATAGCACCAAAAATCTTAAGATACCTGGGAGTAAACCTAACAAAAGAGGTAAAGGATCTGTACTCAAGGAACTACAGAACACTTATGAAAGAAATTGAAGAAGACACAAAAAGATAGAAGACCTTTCCATGTTCATGGGTGAGAAGAATAAACATTGTTAAAATGTCTATACTGCCTACAGCAATCTATACTTTCAATGCCATTCCGATCAAAATTCCACCGGCATTTTTCAAAGAGCTGGAGCAAACTATCCTAAAATTTGTATGGAATCAGAAGAGACCCCAAATTGCTAAGGAAACCTTGGAAAAGAAAAACAAAACTGGGGGCATCACGTTCCCTGATTTCAATCTTTACTACAAAGCTGTGATCACCAAGACAGCATGGTACTGGCATAAAAACAGACACATAGACCGGTGGAACAGAGCAGAAAGCCCAGATATAGACCTTCAACTCTATAGTTAAATAATCTTCGATAAAGCAAGAAAAAATATACAGTAGGAAAAAGTCTCTTCAATAAATGGTGCTGGGAAAATTGGACAGCTATGTGTAGAAGACTGAAACTTGACCATTCTCTTACACCATACACAAAGATAAACTCGAAATGGATAAAATACCTCAAAGTGAGGCAGGAATCCATCAGAATCCTAGAGGAGGCCACAGCAACTGCTTTCAAGATATGTCTCCAAAAACAAAGGAAACATACTCTCTTGTTAATCACAACTTTGTAATACAGCTTGAAGTCAAGAATTGTGAAGTCTCCCACATTGGTTTTCATTTTTAAAATATTATTTTGACAAATCAGCATCCTTTTTGGTTCTATACAAATTTTAGGATTAATTGTTCTAGCTCTGTGAAAAATGCTAGTTTTATTTCGATAGGGATTACATGGAATGTGTAGATTTTGGGGGGAAGTATGGACATTTTAAGAATATTTGTTCTTCCAATCCATGGTCATAGAATGCTTTCCATTTCTTTGTGTCTTCCTCAATTTTTTTCATATGTGTTCTATAGTTTTCAGACTGCAGATCTTTTACCTCTTTGGCTAGGTTTATCCCTAGGTATCCTTTGGTTTTTGGTACAAATGTAAATGGGATCAATTCCTTGATTTCTCTTTCTGTTGCTTCATTATTGGTATATAGAAATGCAACACACCTCTGTGCATTAATTTTATATCTGGCAACTCTGCTAAATTCTTGTATCAGTACTAGCAAAATTTTGGTGGAGTCTTTTGGGTTTTCTATATAAAATATCTTGTCATCTTTGAATAGTGCAATTTTGGCTTCTTTGATAATTTGGATGCATTTCATTCATTTTAGTTGCTGATTGCAGAGGCTAGGACTTCCAGTACTATGTCGAACAGCAGTGGTGGGAGCGGTTGTCCCTGTATTGCTCCTGACATGGGAAAAGCTCTCAGTTTTTCCTTTTGTATATGGCTTTCATGATGTTGAGCTATATTGCATCTACCCCTACTTTGTGGATGGTTTTTATCAAGAAAGGATGCTGTATTTTGTCAAATGCATGTTCTGTATCTATTGAGAGGATCATTTGGTTGTTATTCTTTCTTTTATTGATGTGGTGTATCGCTTTGATTTTTAAGGGATATTGAATAACCCTGCCATCCCAGAATAAATGCCATCTATTATTATTATTATTATGTTACATTAATCACCATACAGCATGTCATTAGTTTCTGATGTAGTGTTCCAAGAGTCATTGTTTATGTGTAACACTCAGTGCTCCATGCAATAGGTGCCTTCCTTAATACCCATCACTGGGCCAACCTACCCCCTCCACCCTTTCCTCTAAAACCCTGTTTGTTCCATGGAATCCACAGTCTCTCATGATTTGTCTCCCCCACTGATTCTACCCCCCTTCATTTTTCCCTTCCTTCTTCTAATGTCTTCCATACTATTCTTTGTGTTCCTTAAGTAAGTGAAACCTTATAATAATTGACTTTCTCTGCTTGACTTATTTCACTTAGCATAATCTCTTCCAATCCCATCCATGCTGGTGCAAAAATTGGGTATTCATTATTTCTGATCACTGAGTAATATTCCACTGTATATATATGGACCACATCTTCTTTATCCATTCGTCTGTTGAAGGGCATCTTGGCACTTTCCACAGTTTGGCTATTGTGGACATTGCTGCTATAAACATTGGGGTACATGTGGCTCTTCTTTTCACTAGACCTGTGAATGGGGTAAATACGCAGTAGTGCAATTGCTGAGTCATAGGTTAGCTCTATTTTAATTTTTTGAGGAATATCCACACTGTTTCCCAAAGTGGCTGCACCAACTTTCATTCCCACCAATAGTGTAAAAGGGTTCCCCTTTCACCACAGCCTCTCCAACATTTGTTATTTCCTGCCTTGTTAATCTTTGCCATTCTAACTAGTGTAAGGTGTTATCGCAATGTGGTTTTGACTTGAATTTCCTTGGTGGCTAATGATGAAGAACATTTCTTCATGTGTCTGTTAGCCATTTGTAAGTCTTCATTGGAGAATTGTCTGCTCATGTCTTCCGCCCATTTTTTTACTTGATTATTTGTTTTATGGGTGTTGAGTTTAAGAAGTTCTTTATATATCTTGGATGTCAGACAGTTGTGTGTAGTGTCATTTGCAAATATCTTCTCCCATTCCATAAACTGCTTCTTTGTTTTGATAACTGTTTCCTTTGCTGTGTAGAAGCTTTTGATCTTGATGAAGTCCCAGACGTTCATTTTCACTTTTGTTCTTTTGCCTTTGGAGATGTATCTTGAAAGAAGTTACTGTGGCTGATATCAAAGAGATTGCTGCCTATGTTCTTCTCTAGGATCTTGATGGATTCCTGTCTCACATTGAGGTCTTTCATCCATTTTGAGTTTATCTTTGTGCATGGTGTAAGAAAATGGTCAAGTTTCATTCTTCTGTACATAGCTGTCCAATTTTGCCAGCATCATTTATTGAAGAGACTGTCTTTTTTTCCACTGGATATTTTTTCCTGTTTTGTTGAAGATGATTTGACCATAGAGTTAAGGGTCCATATATGTGCTCTCTACTCTGTTCCACTGGTCTATGTGTCTATTTTTGTGCCAGTACCTTGCTACCTTAGTGATCACAGCATTGTAATTAAGCTTGAAATCAGGCAAAATGATGTCCCCAGCTTTGCTTTTCTTTCTCAACATTTCCTTGGTGATTCGGGGTCATTTCTGGTTCCATAGAAATTTTAGGATTGTTTTTTCCAGCACTTTGAAAAATGCCATTGGTATTTTGATCGCAATGATGTTGAAAGTATATATTCCTCTGGGCAGCATAGACATTTTAACAATGTTATTTTTCTTCTGATCCATGAGCATGGAATGTTTTCCCATCTTTTTGTGTATTCTTCAATTTCTTTCATGAGTGTTCTGTACTTCCTCAAGTATAGATCATTTTCCTCTTTGTTTAGGTTTATTCTAAGCAATCTTATGGCTTTTGGTGCTATTGTCAATGGAATCAATTCTCTAATTTCCCTTTCTACAGTTTCATTGTTAGTGTATAAGAAAGCAAATGATTTAGGTGCATTGATTTTGTATCCTGCCACATTACTGAATTGCTGTATGAGTTCTAGTAATTTGGGGATGGATGCTTTGGGTTTTCCATATAAAGTATCATGTCATCTGTGAAGAGAGAGAGTTTGACTTCTTCTTTGCCATTTTGAATACATTTTATTTCTTTTTGTTGTCTGAATGTTGTTGCTAGGACTTCTAGTACTATGTTGAACAATAGGGGCAAGGGTAAATACCTTTTGTCTTGGTGAAAATTCCTTTTAATATACTCTTGGATTCCATTAGCTTGGATCTCATTGAGAATTTTTTCATCATTTCATCAGGAATATTGGTCTATAATTCTCCTTTTTAGTGGAATCTTTGGTTTTGGGATCAAGGTAATGCAGGCTTCATAGAATAAGTTTGGAAGTTTTCCTTCCATTTTGATTTTTTTGGGACAACTTGAAATGAATAGATGTCTCTTCTTAAAGGGCTTGGTAGGGTTCCCCCTTGGAAGCCATCAGGCCCTGGACTCTCCTTTGTTAGAAGATTTTTTTTAATATTCAATTTCTTTTGTGTCTGTTCAGATTTTCTATTTCTTCCTGATTCAGTTTTTGTAGTTTATATGTTTCTAGGAATTTATCAATTTCTTCCAGATAGTGTACTTTGTTCACATACAACTGTGAATAATATTCTCTTATAATTGCTTGTATTTCTGTCGCATTGTTCATGATGTCTCCTCTTTCATTCATGCTTTTATTTATTTCAATCTTTTGCATTTTCATTTTGATAAGTCTGGCTAGAGGTTTATCAGTTTTCTTAATTCTTTCAAAGAACTAGCTCCTACTTTTCTTGGTCTGCTCTACTGTTTTATTGATTTGTATATCATTTATTTCTGTTCTAATTTTTATTATTTCCCTTCTCCTGCTGGCATTAGACTTTCTTTGCTATTCCTTTTCCAGCTCCTTTAGGTGAAATGTTACTTTGCATATTTGAGACTTTTCTTGCTTCTTGAGAAGGGCCTGTATTGCCATATACTCCCCAATTAGGACTGCTGTTGCTGCATCCCCAAGGTTCTGAGATGTCATGTTTTCATTTTCAGTTGCTTCCATGTATTTTTTTGCAAATTCTTCCTTAATTTTCTTGTTAACCCACTTGTTCTTTAGTGGGGTGATCTTTAACCTCCATGTATTTGTGGTTGTTCCAAATATTTTCTTGTGGTTGACTTCAAATTTCATAGCATTGTGGCCTGAAAATGTGCATAGTATGATCTCAGTCTTTTTGTAGAGGTTGAAGCCTAATTTGTGACCTTGTAATTGATCTATTCTGGAGAATATTCTGTATGCACTCAACAAGAATGTTTATCCTGCTGCTTTTGGATGAAATGCTCTGAATCTATCTGTTAAATCCATCTGGTTCAGTGTGTCATTCAAGGCTTTTATTTCCTTGTTGATCTGCATAGATGATCTGTCCATTGATGTGAGTAGGGTGCTAAAGTCCCCTACTATTACTGTATCATTATCAATCAGTTTCTTCAAGTTATATTTTTATTAATTGATTTATATATTTGGCTGCTCCCAAGTTAGCAGCATAAATATTTAAAATTTTTGGATATTCTCGTTGAATGGACCCCTTTACTATGATATAGTGCCCTTTTTCATCTCTCATTATGGTGTTTGTTTGAAAATCTAGTTTGTCTGGTATAAGTATGGCTACTCCAGCTTTCTTTTGACTTTCATTAGCATGGTAAATGATTCTCTGCCCCCTCAATGTCAAATTGGAGGTGTCCTTGTGTCTAAAATGAGTCTCTGATAAGTGGCATATCAATGAGTCTTGAGTTTTTTTTTTTTAAATTCATTCTGATACCTTATGCCTTTTGGAGCATTTATTCCATTTACTTTCAGAATAATTATTGACATATATGAGCTTAGTGCCAGTATATTACCTGTAAAGTCTCTGTTTCTGTCTAGACTGTGTTGCTTTTGGCCTCTCTTTCTCAGTCAAATGGTCCCCTTTAATATTTATTGCAGAACTGCAATATTTATTGCAGAACATGTTTAGTGTTCATGAACTTATTTAATTTTTACTTATCTGAGAAAGTATATCTCTTCTTCTATATTGAATGACAGACTTGCTGGATAAAGAATTCTTTGCTGCATATTTTTTCTTGTAGCATGTTGAATATTTCCTTCCACTGCATTCTGGCCTGCCAAGTTTCAAAGGACAGGTCTGCTGCTACCTTATGTGTCTACATTTGTAGGTTAAGGACTTTTTTTTTTCTCATGACATCAAATAATAATGATGTATTATATGTTGGCTAGCACAACAAATGATTTTTTTAAAAAAAGATCCTTCCCCTAGCTGCTTTCAGAATTCTCTTTTACCCTTGTATTTTACAAGTTTCGCTGTGATATGTCTTGGTGTTGACTTGTTTTTATTGATTTTTGAGGTAAATTCTCTATGCTTCCTGGATTTGAATGCATATTTCCTTCTCCGGATTTGGGAAGATCTCAGTTATAATTTGTGTCAAATAAACTTTATGCCCATTTTTCTCCTCTCTTCTTCTTCTGGGGTTCCTATGATATGGGTATTGTGTTCCTTTTTGGACTCACTGAGTTCCCTAAGGCTACATGCATGATCTAGTAGTTTTCTTTCCATCTTATTCTTAGCTTCATTATTTTCCATAATTTTGTCTATTTGTCTATGTATATCACCACATCTCTCTTCTGTTTCTTCAGTTCTTGTTGTTATTATATCCAGTTTTTCATCTCAGTTGTTACATTTTGTATGGCAACCTGACTACTTTTAATTCTTTTATATCTGTAGCAAGGGTTTATCTGATGTCTTCTGTGCTTTTTCAAGTCCAGCTAGTAGTCTTATGACTGCTGCTTTAAATTGTTTTTCAGATATATTGCTTTTATCTGCTTTGAGAAAGTCCTTAGCTGTGATTTCTTCCTGAACTTTCTTTTAGGGTGAATTTCCTCCATCTTTTCATTTTGGGTAAGCTTCTGTCTTTTGCATGTTTTATAAGTGTGTTATCTTTCCTACACCTAAGAGTAATGCTATATTAAAAAGGGGTCATACAGTGTCCAGGGCCTGACACTTTAGGATGTGTTCCTCCTGTATGCTATGTGTACTTTGTTGTTGAGTTTTGTCTGCTCTTTCCCACTCGTCCAACCCTGTAGAGTTCCTCCTTGCTTGTGGTGAGGAGTGTTTGGACCTTTAACTAGGTGTATTTTTATTTGTTTTTTCAAATAAGACTGGAAAAAAGGGGGAAAATCTGATTTTAAAAAAAGAAAAAGCAATAACAGGAATAACAAATAAAAACAATCAGAAAAATATAAGCCTGATTCCTAACAAAAGAAAGAAGAGAAAACCAATTCTGATCCTCCCCCCAAAGAGAAAAGGAAGGAAAAAAAAAAAAATATAAGCCTGATTCTAAAGAATGGAAAAAAAAAAAAAAAAACTAAAAAGTAAACCCTGGTCCTATTTCCACCAGAACTTCTGCTGACACTTTGAAGCACCCTATGATCAGTAGACCTTGTGAATGCAGGGTGCTGCCTATGCTGGTCGTCTGGGGGAGAGGCCCCATGCACTGGCTCAGAATCAAACATGCCCCAGTACATATGCAGTCGCTGGCACAAGGGGGCAGGTTTTGGTATAAGCAGGTCTCACCTCCTCTTGGGGCCAATGTGTTGCACTCTGAAGTCTGACTGTGTTGTTTTCGAGAGGAAAAATAGCTCCACCCAACTCTCTTGTCCATGTCATGAAGACCTTACAAAGTAGCAGGGGCCCTCAGCCCACCCAGCACCACAGTTCTCCTGCATTTTATCTTTGCTGCTTGACGAATTCAAAACTCCAAATCTTAGAGGACCTGGCACTACTTGGGCCTATCCCCATCCTTTAGCATGGAGCCTCATCCTGCTGTGTCTGGTGTCCTTTGTCTCAGAAAAACAGTCCTTGCCAGTGCAGTGCATGGAATCTATGCTGTAGCACAATGAGATGCAGCAACCAGGTTAGCCACCCTTTGCATGTGCCTCTGTCCCCTATCTATGAAAAACCCTTTGCCAGCACCTGAAGTATCTTTTGTCCTTAGAGAGGCAATATACCCTCTTCCAAATGTACTCCAAGAAGGGGAACATTCTCTCCCAGTGTGACCCAAGATATTCCTACACCACATTATATGCTCCTGGGCTAGCTCCCTCCTCCACAGGAGCACATGTCATAGTTGCACTCTGGTGAAAGTCATGTTCTTCCAAAACCTCAGAGTCTGAGCTCTGTACACTATTTGCAAAAATCCTGCAACACTCAGTTCCCCTCACTCTGCAATCCTTGGTCCAAAGAGGTTTTCTTCTTGTGTGAACCTGATGCTACATTCTTTCAACCCCTCTCTCTTTCTCTCTTTTTTCTCTCTCCATGGAAATTATTCCCTCCTCTCTACAGTGCCACAGGTTTTCTCTCCTCAAATTCACTTCCATGCACTTGGCACTTGCCAGGTTATCTCTCTCCAACCATGGGTATCTTTCTCCCATTAGTCAGGTTGATTTCATGGATGTTCTAAGTGATATGACCTCAATACAGCTGTCTTCAAGGGATGAGGAAAAGCCCAGGGTTCCCCTACTTCTCTGCCATGTTAACTGCTTGCCCCCTCTTCTTTGTTTCTTATAGATTTTTGTTGTTGTTGTTCACAGTCTATTTTATATGGCATCAATACAGACACCCCAGGTCTCTTTTTGTTACTATTTGCAAGGAATATGTTTTTCATCCTTTTACTTTCAATCATTTGTGTCTTTGGATCTTATACGCAGCATATGGATGGGTCATGCATGTATATTTTTGTTGTTATTGTTGTTGTTTATCCAGTCTGCCAATCTCTGCCTTTGGAGCATTTAGAACATTGACATTAAGAGAAATGCTTAAAAGAGAGAGAGACAGATACTGTTAAGGGAGTACTTCTTACATCTTATTTGTCTTATGTATGGTTTATCCATTTTTGTCCCTCATTTCCTACATTATTACCAATTTGCCGGTTGATTTTTTTGCAGTGAGTTTTATTAATTTCCTTTTCATTTCTTTTATATAAATTTTAGTTGTTTTTTTTTGTTACCATGCAGATTCCCTTTAACATCCTAAATTTTAACAATGTAGTTTGAATTGAGGCCAAGTTAACTTCAATAGCATACAAAACCTCTAATTTTTTTTTCTTTCATTTATGTGTCAGAGAGAGAGAGAGAGCGAGCACAGGCAGACAGAGTGGCAGGCAGAGGCAGAGGGAGAAGCAGGCTCCCTGCCGAGCAAGGAGCCCGATGTGGGACTCGATCCCAGGACACTGGGATCATGACCTGAGCCGAAGGCAGCCGCCCAACCAACTGAGCCACCCAGGCGTCCCCAAAACCTCTAATTTATACAGCTTTGTCTCAGCTCTCTTTATGCTATTATTTTCACTTTTTTTTGTTTTTTGGGTTTTTTTTATATTTTATTTATGTATTTGACAGAGAGAGAGAGAGATCACAAGTGGGCAGAGAGGCAAGCAGAGAGAGAGGGGGAAGCAGACTCACCATTGAGCAGAGAGCCCAATGCCCGGGCCTTGATCCCAGATCATGACCTGAGCCAAAGGCAGAGGCTTAACCCACTGAGCCACCCAAGAACCCTTCACTTTTGTTTTAACTATGTGACAATATCATAGATGTATAATAGTTATTACATTTTCCTTTAAATAGTATAGGAAATAAAAGTTGGAGTGAAAAACTTAAAATACAATAATGATGCACTTTATATTTGTTCATGCATTTACCTTTACCAAAGATATTTATAACCCTGTGTGGCTTTAAGTGACTATCCAGCATCTTTTAATTTTTTTTCTTAAAGATTTTATTTATTTACTTGGCAGAGAGAAAGAGAGATCACAAGTAGGCAGAGAGGCAGGCAGAGAGAGAGAGAGAGGAAAGCAGGCTTCCCACTGAGCAGAGAGCCCAATGCGGGGCTTGATCCCAGGACCCTGAGACCATGACCTAAGTGGAAGACAGAGGCTTAACCCACTATGCCACCAAGGTGCCCCCAGCACCTTTTAATTCTAACCTAAAGAATTCCCTTTAGCATTTCTTATAGTACAGGTCTGGTAATATTAAGCTGCCTCAGCTTTTGTTTATCTAGAAATGTTTTAATTTCTCCTAAAATGTTTTAATTTTTGAAGATTTTTTCCCCCTGGGTAAAGAATACTTTGTTAGCAGTCTATTTCTCTTGATACTTAAATATGTCATCTTATTGCCTTCTGGCCTCCATATTTTTTGAGGAAAAACATGATCTCTTGTTCTTTTTTTTTTTAA
>ML097929.1:18211-33426 GCA_003697995.1 Taxidea taxus jeffersonii
CAGGCAGAGGCAGAGGGAGAAGCAGGCTCCCCGCTGAACAAGGAGCCCGATGTGGGACTCGATCCCAGGATGCCGGGATCATGACCTGAGCTGAAGGCAGCCGCTTAACCAACTGAGCCACTCAGGCATCCCATGATCTCTTCTTCTTGACAAGTTGTTTCTCTATTGTTATGTCAAGATTTTCTCTTTGTTGCTGGCTCTGTATAACTTATTTTTAATATGTCTTATTATGGATCTCTCAATTTTTCCTATTAAAGTCCATTGAGGGGGGCGCCTGGGTGGCTCAGTGGGTTAAGTCTCTGTCTTCCACTTAGGTCATGATCTCAGGGTCCTGGGATCCAGCCCCGCATCGGGCTCTCTGCTCGGCAGGGAGCCTGCTTCCTCCTCTCTCTCTCTCTCTCTCTGCCTGCTGTTCTGCTTACTTGTGATCTCGCTCTCTGTCAAATAAATAAATAAAATCTTTAAAAAAATAAAGTCCATTGAGCATTATGGATGTGTTTATTAACGTCTTTCATCACATTTCGTAAAATTTAACCATTATTTCTTCAAATATTGTTTCTGCTTGTTTATTTCTCTTTTCCTTCTGGGAATTCCCATTGTTTGCTACTTCACTTTTTGGTGTCTCTTAGGTTTTGTTTACTCTCTTCATTCCTTTTTTAATTTCTGTTCTTCAGACTTGATAATTTCAACTGTCCTCAAGCTTGCTTATTCATTTTTCTACCTGTTGAGAGCTGCTGTTGAACTCTTATAGTGAATTCTTATTCCAGTTAGTTTATTTTCAGATCCAGGATTTCTGTTTGGTTTCATTTTTATAATTTTTATATTACCATTTTGTTCAAACACTTATTTCTAATGCCCTTATTTCATGATTTTTTAAATATACTTAAGATATTAGCCTTCTAGTCTCATAAGTCTAATAAGTTTGTCTCTTTGTCTAATAAGTCCAATGTCTGGACTTCCTCAGAAACACTTTCTATCAATTTTATTTGTTTCTTTAAATGAGCTATACATCTCTATTTCTTTATAGGCTTTGTCACCTTTTTGTTCAAAACTAACCATTTTTTATTATAATGTGGTGTTAATCAGTTGTTTTCCTTCTTCACATTTAGCTTTTAAAAAATGAATTTATTGAAAGCTATGTTGAGTCACTTATTTGTGTTTTTCCGAACTCTTTTTTTAGACACTGTATTCTTTGCCATATGTTGTCATGTAATCTGTGTTCATTTAGATCATGGTTAGTTAATGTTTTTATTTATTTATTTATTTGAGAAGGCATGCATACAGAGGGGAGGGGCAGGGGGAGAGGGAGAAGCAGACTCCCTGCTGAGCATGGGTTCCCTATGTAGGGCTGGATCTCAGGAGCCTAAATCATGACCTGAGCTGAAGGCAGACACTTAGCAGACTTAGCCACCCAGATGCCCCAATAATATTTTGATAGTGATTTCCTTGAGTGTTAGAAGTTAAACAAAATAAACAAAAACACACCTTTCCCTGTCTTTGCAGATTGGGTTTGTGCTAAAGCATTCCTTCAACACTTAGCCAAAATTGCACTTAGCCTGTGGTTCAGCCCAATGTGGAAGCTTTGGGTCTTCTTTTATAAGCATTTCTTATGCCATAGGAATGCATGTGCCTTTCTAAAAAAAAAAAAAAAAAAAAAAAAAAAAAAAAAAATATATATATATATATGCTTCTGAATGTTTTCACTCCCAACACATTTCTCATTTATCCCACATTCTTTCATCTTTCTAACCCTTTCAAGGTTAGGATGTCTATTGTGTTTATTTGCTCATAATTTCTTGTCCTAGGTATCTGTTGCTCGTTAGTTTGCTTTGCAACCTTTTTTTTTTTTTTAAACAAATGCCTACCCCTTTTCCAGTCTGAATTTGGGATTGAATGAAACAGAGGTGAACACTTTGTACCAGTCTTTCAGGTAGCCATCAGACAGGTTAGAACAGTCATACATAACAATTTCGAATAAGTTTTGCTCAATTCACTCTGGAACTAGGGATGAACACAGGCTGTTGCCACTTTAAGATTGGCTCCACTTTAGGACTGGTGCTGCTCAGGAGGGGGATGTAGTAAAGGCAAACAAAAATGGCATAAAATTTTTCTTTCATTTTCAAGTCATCTTTTTCTTGGTTCAGCATTTGCTTAATTTCTGTAAACTTTTGTTTCCCAGAGTCCTGAAATGTTGATTGTGACAATTTCTGCATACTTTTTAAAAAATAATTATTTATTTATTTGAGAGAGAGAGAGAGAGAACAAACATGGGCCAGGGGAGGGGCAGAGGGAGAGGGAGAGGAATCCTCAAGCAGACACTCTGCTGAGCATGGAGCCTGATGTGGGTTTCAATCCTGGGATCTTGAGATCATGACCAGAACTGAAATAAGGAGCTGAATACTCAACTTACTGAGCTACCCAGGTGCCCCTCTGCATGTTTTTCTGTGTTACTATGAGGAAATGAAAGCTTGGAGCTGCCACCTCTTCCATTTTCCTGGTGTCCTGTCATTTTTTAATATACTGAATTCAGCATTTCTCTGGGTGTTCCTGTGTTCCAGAAAATCACAGTATAAATAAAATTAAGGCATTTTTAAATATAAAATAAATATAAAGAAAAAAAAAACAGGCAGTTTTCTTGGGGGCAGGCCTGAGGGAAGCAAACATCACTTTATCCATATTCCATTAGCTAGAAATTAGGCACATGGATCCACCTAACTACAGTGGGGTTAGAGAATGTTGGCTAGTGGTATTCTCAGGAAGAATGGAAACTTAGTTTGGCAATCAGCTTACTTCTGCCATAACTAGCAAATAGTTAATATCCCTTAATTACTAGAGTTGTATTTTTTTTAATTTTTATTATTTTTATTTAAGCTTTATTTAATCATATAATGTAACCCCACCACCCTCTCCCAACCCCTCTCCCCCCCACCCCCCTCAGTTTGTTTTATGACATTAAGAGTCTCTTTTGGTTTGTCTCCCTCCCGATCCCATCTTGTTTCATTTTTACTTTTCCTACCACCTTAACTCCCACCCCCGTTGCATCTCCACTTCCTCATATCAGGGAGATCATGTGATAGTTGTCTTTCTCCAGTTGACTTATTTTGAAAGAGCTATGATATATCAGGCTTTATACCTAAGTTAGAATGTCAGAGCTGGAAGGATATTTAGAGACTATCTACTGCAGCCTCTTCAAATGTTGGGGCTTCTGATCTTCAGAAATGGAGAGGGACTGGCTAGAGTCACACTGAGTCAATATTAGACCCAAGTCAAGAACCAGCTAGATCACTCATCTCTCCTCTATATCATTGGCATTGAAACATTTTTTAACCATTTCCAAGAATAAGGAATGCATTTTTGTCACATTCTAACACATACTTGCATATAGTTTATCTCTAAAAGTTGTGTAAGGTGATATTGAGGTATTGATAGTGATTACAGCTATTTGTCAAGTATTTCCACCTCCTAACCCTCTAGAACATTGTGGAATTTCACTTTCTTTTACTTGTGTAGTTACTAATGGTCAGATGATATATGTGGTCAAAGACATGTGAGCAAAGTGAAATGGACCATTTCTGGAAGAAAATAAGAGCCGGTGGCAATTTACAATGTTCTCTTTTCCCTGATGTTCCAATCATGGCAACACAAAAATAAGTCTCTGTTACCTTGTGTAGTCCAATGAGAAAAATTTAAAGCATAGCTCCTACTAGACCTCTGGTAGGCTAATAGGGCGAGTGAGAAATAAACTTTGTTCTTTCAAGGCACTGAGATTTGGAATTTTGTTTTTGCCAATGTCAGGTTTGGCCATCAAATCCAGAGAACGGTGAATGAAAAGATTACTCCAGACACCTTAGTAGGAGAAAGGAGAGGCCTGAGGACAAGATTCTAGTGGCAAAAGACCCTGTGCCAAGCTTTGTCTCCACTTTTATTGGAATCTTAGCAATATATCAGGTGCAAGTGCAAAGTGAGGTAGAAAGTGTAACTTTAATGGTCAGGATAATAATACATGGGGCAGTGTGTGATAAGGGCAAGAAGGCAAGGTGCCTGTGAAGTATGTGACCACAACAGGTGCCTTTTTTTCTTCAAAACTTAAACATTTACTCCCTAGATAAGAACCTTGAGCCTCAGTAAGAATTTGGCCATTTTCAGCCAAAAAACTTCAAAGGAGGCCAGCATTCTGGGCACTCCTCCTTTGCTTTGCAATTAGTCTCATCCAGGGAGGCATATACAAGTCAGATTTTATCTATCCAGGCACTGTAAATTCCCACATGCCATACTATAACCTAGCCTATGTTGACTGATATTTCGCATTAGTATATGCACATTGATATTTTATATCATTACTTTGTTTTGTTTTTCAATTTTAATGCTGATCTCAAACTAGTAAATTGATTTTGTGATTCATAAACATATTGCAACTTGCAGTCTGTAAAGCACTACTATATACGATGTCCATTTGTCCCATAGCTGATCCTCCCTCTAAGTTTCTATAGAGCAGTGTTAGTGATTCCCATCACTCTGCAGGATTGTGGTTATGGAGAAAGTGGAGATTCATACTGCACAGCCTGCCCTCCCCGCAGATTCAAAAGCAGCTGGGGCCACCATAGATGTCAGACCTGCATCACCTGTGCTGTCATTAATCGCATCCAGAAGGCCAGCTGCACAGCTATCTCTAATGCTATCTGTGGAGACTGTCTGCCTAGGTGAGCCTGCTGTGTGAGACCAAGATTTTCTGGACCTTTTATATTTCTTGAAGGTCTTTTTAATCCTTACCTCTCAAAGTCTAGTTGAAATATTTTAACTGTCCATATCATGATGAGCTCAAGCTCCCATGAGAGAGAAGCGGTGTCTTCCCATGATCCCCCTTACAAAGTCCCTAGCACATGGTCAGCCATAGATGAATACTTAACAATTTTTACATCATGCTGGCATGCTTAAGCCAAGGCCCAAGATTCAAGGTAAATCTCACTGTAGACCTAAAAGAGATCATGAAGCAGTTGATTTCAAAGCAGTGCTCCCCTCTCTTATAAGATTAGTTCTGCTTCTTAGCTATTGGGTATGGTGAATGAGGAAGGAGGTAGAACATGTGGGACTCTGATTCAGAGTCAGATATTGAGGCAGAGCATTCATGAGAGTTGGGATGTGTACCAGCTTCCAGGAGGGCAAGACTTTTAGAAGCTGCTTATGGTCTCAGTAGGGACCAACTCACATGCATTGCTTATTTTATTACTTTGCCATTCCTTATTACTCTGACCATAGGTTCTACCGAAAGACACGCATTGGAGGACTGCAGGACCAAGAGTGCATTCCATGCACAAAGCAGACACCCACCTCTGAGGTTCAGTGTGTGTATCCAGTTCTCTTCTCTTGTTTTCCTCCAACACATTGGGTGGTAGCAAGAGAGGGTAGTAAAGATTTCCCTACCCCCTTGTACTCTTCCTGTAGAGTAGATTGGCAAGGGAAGCAGTTAGATTTGAATTCTTATTTTATAATACAGTATCTGCATAACCCTTTTTACATCATCTGAAAAGAATGTAAGTCATGATCATCACCATTATTCATACCTTATGGGATGGCTGTCTAGGTCTAATGAATTAATAGATTTAGAAAGCATTTTATAAATTATACTATTTGTACACTTATAGGTGATAATGATGATGTAATATGAGGTTTAAAAGAGTATTGCTTAGGAATAGAAAAGCCTGAATGAAGTACTAAGATCTAGTCTATGCCCATACCACCATCCATTTTTATATCTATCATTTTATATATATATATATACATATATGTATATGTATATATATATATATATACTCACTCTTTAAAATCATTGATGTGTTTATATTATGAAGTATTTCAAATATGTAGATGCTGCCCAGAGCAATCTATACTTTCAATGCCATGCCAATCAAAATACCACTGACATTTTTCAAAGTGCTGGAACAAACAATTCTAAAATTTGTATATAGAAATATTTAAAATGAAAATATATATATAAAAATCATCAGTTGCAGGTGCCTGGGTGGCTCGGTTGATTAAACATCTGCCTTTGGCTCAGGTCATGATCCTGAAGTCCTGGGATGGAGTCCCATGTCAGGCTCCCTGCTCAGCAGGGAGTCTGTTTCTCCCTCTGCATCTACCTCCTGCTCGTGCTTTCTCTCTCTCTCCCAAAAATATATAAATAAAATCTTAAAAAATGTTTACTGCACAACATCCAAAATTAATATTTTTAACATTTTGCATATTTATTTCAGATTTTCTTAAAAAGAATAAAGATTCCACAGATTTAATAGAATTTATTTTTTTTCTAAAGATTTTGTTTGTTTATCTGAGAGAGAGAGAGAGCATGAAGGAGGGCCAGAAGGAGAGGGAGAAGCAGACTCCCCTCTGAGCAGGGAGCCTGATTTTAGGGCTCAATCCCAGGACCTTGGGATTGTGACCTGAGCTGAAGGCAGACGCTTAACTGACTGAGCCACCCAGGAATCCCTATAGAATTTCCTTTTTGATCCTCTCTGGATTTCATTCTCTTCCTATTCCCCCAGAGGCAACCTCTGTCATAAAATTGTATGCATCCTTTTGGTAGGCTATGCTACAGTAACAAACCCCTTACTTAATACAACAAAAGTTTATTTTTCACTATATAAAGACATTCCTCCATCTTGTGACTATACCATCTAGACCATGTGGCTCCTAAATTGATGGAACGGGGAAGATAGGGAAGAAACATAGTGGTGCTTAATTACTTCAGTCTGCAAGGGACACACATTACTTTCACTCACGGCCCATTGGCCAGAAGTACTCTGATGGCCTAACTACAAAGTGTATGGGAAATGCAGGGAAACATGTGGATAATTGGTGCACACTATGATTCTGCCAAACCCTCCACCCATGTTTTAATACTTCCATTTTTGTTACATAATTTCATATTTGATATTTTATCTAAATTATTTCAAGCTATATACTCACTTTCCCCAATTTTCTTTTTCCCTTCTGGATTATTTATGTTGATCCATACAGGTCTTTTATTTTAAATTATATAATAATATTATGTCATTACATGATTTATTTGTCCTGTACTCTACTGATGAACATTTTAATTTGTTTATAGTTTTCTAGGTTATATAACTAGATATGACATGGAAAGACCATAAAATACGTTTGTGTTCAAATAATTGTATTAACTTATACTTTACAAACAGTATTTGCCAGTTCTTCTATTTTGTTCTTTATATTTTTGCCTTCTCTATGAAAAATTAGAACCAGCTTAGCAGCCCTAACTGGGGGAGGTCCTAGGAAGAGAACAATAGCTTACAGAAGTTCAGGCCCAATGTCAGGGTGACTATTGACTGCCAATAGTGACTGACTTCCCCCATTTTCTTATCTCACAGGTGCCTTCCAGTTGAGCTTGGTGAAGGCAGATATACCCACAGTGCCCCTGAGGAGGCCACACTTGTTGCACTAATGAGCAGTCTGTTTGTGATGTTTTCCCTGGCCTTCTTGGGGCTCTTCTTCTACTGCAAGCAGTTCTTCAACAGACATTTCCAGCATGGTAAGGGTAGCTACTTCACATATCACATGAATTAGGAGCAAGGCTCTGATTAGCAGAAGAGAGGAATTTTCTGGGGTTGAGAGTTAACAGGCCTTCCCTACAGAGCTGAAAGAACCTCAGGGGTGGACTGTCTGTGGGTGGCAATAGAAAGCCTGGGACTTCAGAAACAACTTAGGCCAACCCTGCAAGTTTATGGAACTTGATTCATTAAGGTACAGGGGTTCATAAAGGAACACATCATGAGAAAACCCTTGGGGAAGAAATGTGGATACCTAAGTTATAAATCAACCTATGCATTACTATGCAACTTTGGACACATTGTCTAGCTTCTTTGGGCCTTTTCATCCCTAATCTTTAAAATGAGAGTTGTTGTTGGATTAGTTGGTTTCTAAGTTCTTTTCCAATTCTTCATTTCTACTTATAGGTGTAGATTCTGGAACTTATCAGAAATAGAGGATGAATGGCTGGTTTTGAGACATGACTGTAATAAAAGTGGGTGAGGTCTTGGGCAACTGTTATCAGTATACTTATATCTCAAATGTGGTAACTGAGAATCCAGTTTCCAGAGGAGCTGGTGGACGCAGATATTTATCTCCAGATAATATTGACACCTAAAGAGGTCTGGCCCAGCCCAGAGGAGATTGCCATGGAAATTGCCAATGGAAGATCATAAACTCAGGAGTACCATTGTGATCTGCTTTCAGCAAAGCTCTAGCCATTATCCAAAAATGTGGGACAGAAAGCCCAGGTCAATGAAGGCAAAGATGGAAAGGGGTGGGATGATGGGCTGGCCAGGAATAGGCAAAGGGTTAGAAAAGGAGCCCAGAGTACTAAGGTTCCGTGCAGCTTTCGTGTCATTGAGGGAAATGAGAGTTAGGCAGAGACACCTAAACAGGAATCCAGGCTAGTGAATAGAGTTTGTTTAGTAAGAAATGGGGAGGATAAAGTTTCTTAGTGCTCAGATTCCTCCTCAGCCCACCGGATACTGGGCCCAAAACAGTATCACTTTTTAACTTCTCTATATGTGGGTAGATCTCTTTATATAGCCCTCCTTGGGTAAGATTGGTTTTAGGACATGCGGATAATCTATAGAAGGCCTAGCATATAGGTTTGGCTTAAGCAAAGGTGAATCTAGCATATCATGGGCTGCAGAGATGCAAAGGAAACACTGCTATACCTTTATCACCCTTCTCAAACTCTGTTTCTTTCTCCTCTACTATTTGGTGGGTCTTGGAACATTGTGGTTCATGGTGGACCTTTCTGACTTTGGAGCCAGTTTCTCAAATAAGAGAGGTGTTGCCCAGTTCCTGGGCATGGGACTGAAACATAGGCAGTGACGAATTTGGGTTCCACACCCCAGAAAGATGAAGATGAGGCAACATCTGAGAGTTGCTTATGTCCCTCTTCTTGCCTCAGGAAAGAAATGGGTAACCCTACTCTGCTCCTCCTCTGTCGTCAAGATAATGATTAAGTAGCCTTCTCTGAGGCTATGAGGGCAAGTATTTCCCTCAGAGTCTCCACAGGAGAAAGAGGCTAAAACTTTTATTTATTTATTTATTTATTCATTTATTTATTTTCATTTGGAGAGGGTGTTTATCAGGAGTCACTGACTAATATGCATACTGGAGTCATATAGGGGAAATCATTGTGTGAATTAGATCCAATATATTATGTAAAGAGAGGAGTGGGGACTATGGCAAACTAAAGAATTTTTGCCCAAAGGCGAACATGCTACTCAACTCCAAGTAGTTCATTTGTCCTTCCTTCCTTCCTTCCTTCCTTCCTTCCTTCCTTCCTTCCTTCCTTTGTTTTTCTTTCTTTCTTTCTTTCTCTTTATTTTACCATGGGGGAATGTTCAACGTTTTAAGATTTTCTAAATTTTCAGAGGAATCCAGAAATCCAAATTTCTGTATGTTAGTTTTAAGCTCTGATGATGAATTCTAGTAATAAAATACATACACACATACTGAATGAATAAATGAATAAATAAATAGATGAACAAACACACAAACAAATAAATAAAACAACCACAATGCAGAGTCAAACAAATACACACCCCATGGACTCTCAGTTTGTAACCTGATGCTGTATTAGACTTGGGCATGAAGCATGTACTCCTTTTCTGTCACTGCCATAACAAATTACCATAAATTTAATGGCTTAAAACACCTATTTATTATCTCACCATTTCCATGGATCAGAAGTTGTGTAGTCTTAGCTGGATCTCTACTTAGAGTCTTACAAGGCCAAAATAAATGTGTTCACAGGACTGTTACTTTCTGGAACCTGGAGGAGAGAATCCATTTCCATGTTCATTCAGAAAGATGGAAGAATTCAGTTACTTGCAGTTATAGGAATGAGGTCCCATTTCCATGCTGTCTATCAGTTGAGGGCCATTTCAAGTTTCTAGAGACCACATGCATTCTTTGGCTTATGACCCTTTTTCATTTTCAAAACTAGTGATGATGGGTTTTCACTTCATATCTTTCTGATACTCTCTCTGACTCTTCTGCTTTTATTCTTCTGCTTTTAAGAGCACATTGGGGCCACCTGGGTAATACAAGACAATATCACTTTTTTAAGATCCATAATCTTAATTCCATCTGCAGTGTGCCTCTTGACATATGACACAACATAACACATAGGCATAACACTAAGGGATGAAGGTCATGGGAAAAGAGGGTCAAAATCCTGCTGCCCACAAAAGGTTTCTCTTTCTCTGGAGAAATTGACTCTTTTTCCTGATCCACCACTAAGTAGCCTCAATTTGATACCTCAGTGTAAATGTGTTTCCCGATTGTATCACCTCAGCCTAGTGCTAGGTACTTTGATCTCCAAGGAGGGGAAGGGGAACACTACTTCCCAGGCCCTGCCTATCTTGTACTCAGGACCAGGTCCTCTGCTGAGAGGAACTCCTACCTTTGTGTGACCCAGTGGCTTTCTGCTTCAAATTGCAGGACATTTGCTGCAGTTTGAGGCTGATGAGGCAGCAGAAGAGGAATCTCTCTTCACCATGCCACCTGGCCAGGAGACTAGTCCTGAGTCCCCACTGAGTGAAAGCATCTGTGAGGCCCAGCCACTTAACCCAATCCTGGATGATTACTGCAGCTCAACTTGTGGCTTCCCCACACAGGAGTCTTTTACCATGGCCTCCTGTGCCTCAGAGAGCCACTCCCACTGGGTCCACACCCTATCGAATGCACAGAGCTCGATCTACAAAAGTTTTCTAGTTCATCCTCCTATAATGGAGCTGAGATCTTGTGGGGGGACAGAGCTGAAAACTCTGAAGACAGACTGGAGTTCAAGATGCCATTTGAAGTCTCTAGCCCTTAGCTCTAGTGAGGTGAGCTGGAAAGGTGGAACAGAAAGACCAGAAACTGGGGACCACCTTAAGGAATTTTCCTCTGGAATATTGTTGTTCAGTAGGGCTAGGGGTAGAGGAAAAGCAAGCTAGAAACACTGGAGGGGCAAAAGTGGCTATGCTAATCTTTGGAGTCTGTCAGCTAAATATCACATGGGCCTACAATGGTCAAGAAAGTAGCCAGGTTGACATGCTGCTGGTCTTTCTATCCTGTTTTTTTACAAGGTCTCTCAGCCTCACTGTCTAATATTCATATTCAGTTATCTCTACTCATGTGTACCATAAAAAATGGAAAAATAAGTAATCCTTGCCATCTGGCATCCCTATATTTCAAATCTACCTCTATTCCTTAATAGCTCTGTGAACACTGTGTAAATCTCTTTACCTCTCTGAGCCCCAGGTCTTTAAACTATAAAAAGTAGAGAGCACTACTTACCCCATAGGATCTTGTGGGGGGTTGAGTAAGAAATGTATGTGCAAGCATCTTTTATAGTGTCTGAGGCATTCAAAATGTTTAAATCTTGTTAATTTGCTTTCCTTCTCCAGCCCTAGTTCAATTTGTATACCCTTCCATATTGACCACACTTGTCTGATCTAACACCTTTTTGTGGTAAGCAGGTCAGAGTTTGTTAGCCTCATTCTATAGAGATAGAAACTGAGACAGAGAGGGAAAGTGATTTGCTCAAAGTCACGGAGCAAATCAGTGCTAGAAATAAGCTAAAGTCCAGCTGGGGCCTCCATTCCAGAGTTTGTCTAACCATATCAATGTGACTGTTCCATAGCCAATATTACTTTCTCAGAGGCTTAAGTAGCATGAGGTAATATGAGGCAGGAAAGTGGATAGATTCCTACTTTTCAACTAACCAACTACATTTTAAAACCCTTTTCCACATTTCTGCAGCTAAGATGTTGTCTAAGCCCTTTAATGTCTCCCCCTCCCCTATATCTACCTAAGAAAATGTGAACATGGAGGTGAAATCTAATACTACTATAAAACAAGTCAGCTTATTTATCTTCAGGGTTATCTAGTCCAGCTTCCCTTCCAAGTCCTCCAATCCATGTGTAAGTTCATTTTGTAATGCCCCCAACAAATGTTTGTATCACATTTGCTCACATACTTACAATGTCAGAGAGCTTACTACTGCCCAATGTGTACTGCAGCTATAACTGGTAGATTGGAGTTCAATGTAAAGAAAAACCTTCTGTCTCCCTATAATATCTACTCATGGGTCCTGGATCTGTTCCTTGGGCCACACAAACCTCATCTGCTTCCTCTGCCTTGTGAAAGCCCTGAAGAGGTCTAAAGATAGCCTTTCCTCTCTGGAAGGTACAACTTTGTGTTTCTCTGGAGAATGTGGGGCTTAAAACTGAACCCAGTTTCATGAGGAATGGTATCACCTAGACAGAACAGGGTACAACTATCATCAACCTAGCTAAGTGATGTGTTTCTACTGTTGAATCTTCAACCATTGACCAAAATTTACTATAAGTGTTGTGTGTGTGTGTGTGTGTGTGTGTTGTGTTGTGTTTTGTTTTTTTTTTGTTTTGTTTTGTTTTGTTTTTTGGAGACATAAGGAGAGCAGGAGACTAATGAGATTGCTCCACAGATTTTTAAGTTGCTTTGCTCCCTCCCTAGGTCTCTTGAGCTTCAGCAACCTTGCCCAGTCATTCTTTCTGGAATCTCCTACTTTTTTTCCTATACACAACAGTATCAGGGCCTGGGATGTGGTATCCACAACAGCCATTACTCTATGAATGGGGACGTCCTATCCCATTCCACCAAAGGACTGATTCTTTACCATTTTCCCAAGACTGACCTGCAGCATTTCTTGCTTCCTTATTATAGCCAGCCCAGAGAGCCAGATTCTTTGCCATGTAACTACCAGACATGTTCCTAGCTTAGCTTAGTTATAGAGAAAAAAGGAGGGGATGCCAATGAATAGGGTAGAGTTTTACTGTTTGGATGTTTGTCAGGTGGACCTTGAGGAGAGGCCTCTAAGTATAATACAGATACTGATAATAGCACTTCAGTGGCAAAATCAGACCCTTCCCCCTTTAACTCCTTCACACTGCCCCCTCTATTACACACACACACACTCACACACACATACCTCTACACACATCTTGGGGGAGGCCTGACACCTTGATTCCCCACTCATCTCCTAGACTTCTGTGGTTGGGACAGCTCTGGAGCTAGCCTATTTGCCAGGGTCTTCCTCCCCACATATAGGTCATTTATCCATCTTTAGTGAAGATTGAACTCAATATTTTTTGATCTTTTAAATGGTACTTCCTAAAGTTCCTTTTATTTTTCTTTATCTTCCTACTTTTGCCTCTTTTGTCTCTTCCTGGTACCTGGTCTTCTAAAGCCCAAGGCTAAATCTCTAGATCCCAATGACCAAACTCACTTCAGAGCTTTGATCTTTGAAGTGACAGTGAAGTTATTGAGGTCTACAGTGGGGGCACTGTGGACAGAAGGTTCTCACTGAGGCCTGATTTTAGGGGAGCTCAAGGACTATTGGTGTTTTCTTGGTTTAGAGTAGAACAAAACCAGTTTCTGACCCCTCACCACCAGTTTCACATGCTTCTCATAATAAAGTGGACCTTCAGTCTCCAAGGCTGATGACACAGGACAGACGAGAAACTCAGGGTAGAGATCTGAGCATTGCGGAAATGCTTTTAAGTTCCTCTTAGGTCTATAATGGGCCACTTGAGCTGATGCCCACTCCCTCACAGTAGATCAGATTTGAAGAAAAACAGTTCTCAGATGAGTGGAGCAACTATCTCCTTTCTCTGGGAACAGTGTATATAGTCCAGAATGTTGGGTGTAACTTAATTTATAAAAACTCAGGAGAGAGATAGGGCAGAGTTATCCTAGGGGTGGAAGTGCTGAAATTTACTGCATATACAGGTGCTGCACTTTACAGTTTGCAGTATGTGTTACAACCATTATCTCACAGGATCCTTTTTTAAAGATCTTATTTATTGTTTTGACTGAGAGAGAGCACTAGCAGGGGGAGCAGCAGACTCCCAACTGAACAGGGAGCCTGATGCAGGGCTTGATTCCAGGGCACTGGGATCTTGACCTGAGCTGAAGGCAGCCACTTAACTGACTGAGCAACACAGCCACCCCTCATTGGATCTTTATAGAAACCCTGAGATGGGCAAGACAAGGATTATCATCCCCAGTTTGCAGATAAGAAAACTGAGGCCCATAGATGGAAAATGACTAACCTTAAGTCTCTTGGTGATGTAGGAGTAAGTAGCAAGCCCTCTCCAATATCTTAAAATTTTAATTTTCTGAAAGACAGTGTTATGGAATAAGGAGATACTGATTTTCTGGCATATCTGTTCCAGGAAACAACAATTTTTGACAAGAAAAAGGGTGGAGATACAAATAGGGCTCTTATGTGAATGAGGTAATGTTCTTGCCCACATGCCAAACCCATTCTGTCCCCTTCCCTACAACTCCACTACCCCTACCCTGCAGCCAGCCTTGATGTACATTTTCTGCCAGGTCTGACCCTAGTGTAAATCTAAGAGATTTCCCATTTAGTACTGTCCCTCAAGAGGTCAAAAAGTGAGAAGGGCTGCAAGGTCAGACAAGACATTTTCTACCTATCTATCTTATTTTATTTTGCCTCTGGGATATGAAAAGATTGGCTAAAGGCTGGAGGCAGTAAGAACATCCATTCTATTGCCCTCTCCCCACATTCCACTGTCCAATTTAAGAGTCTCTGATCTTAGCTTGGACAAAGACTTGAGACTTTTATTTATTTAGAGGTGGGAGGAGTACAATTATTTTATCTTTAAAAGCTTCCTCCAGATAGATTGCAGATATTGGAGTAAATATATCAAGTATAACTTCATTACTTTATAGTCTATAAAAGTTTATTTTTAAAAAGGTTTATTCACACATCATGCCCATTTTAAAGGATGAAAGTGAGGCCTAGAAAGACTAATAAATTATCCAAAGCAATGCATATTTGGGAAACATAACCTGCCCCACATGCCCACTCCCACTCCCAGACCCAGGTATTGATCCCATGGCTCAGTGTATAGTCCAGGGAAGAATACGTAGAGCAGAAACTGCTCGTGGCTGTAAAAGGACAGGGAAGGGTACTAGTTCTTTCTCTCCATTAGATACTGCCTAAATAACCCCAAAGGATCACTAAGGAGCTTAGGGAAGAGACTTAGTAGATAGATTAAGGCAGCTCATCCCTACTACCAGGAAAAACATCTGACCTAATATTCTGTAAATTGTTGCTGAGTTAGCAGTGATATTCCATGGAAAAATAGCACATGACT
>ML097929.1:33526-57196 GCA_003697995.1 Taxidea taxus jeffersonii
CTTTCCTTTCCTTTCCTTTCCTTTCATTTCCTTTTCTCTTTTCTTTTCTTTTCCTTTTCTCTCTGTAGTTCTTACCTCCTATGGCCTATAAAGTTTCCTCTGCTTTCCTCTTCTTCTGTCAGGTTTCTCCAGATTCATTGTACTTCCTGGGTCAGCTGGAAGCTCTTAAGGCTTGTATGAAGAGCAATGTTTCTGCATTGCAGCATAGAGCAAAGAAAGTGATTTCCCAGTGGATTGATTATCTGGGCCTCACTCTTTATTTGAGGTGGTATAACTCTCCAACTCGAGCAGGGAACAGGGCTGTCTTACTGTCTTTGAAACTTACAGAAAATTTCTGAGCCAAGTTGACCTTCCTTCTGGGGCCTGATTTTCCTTTTTTTTGAGTTATCATTTTTTAAAGATTTTATTTTTATTTATATGAGAGAGAGAGAGAGAGAGAGAGAGGGTGCACAAGCAGAGGGAACATCAGGCAGAGGGAGAGGGAGAAGCAGACTCCCTGCTGAGCAGGGAGCCCTATGTGGGGGGTCTATTCCAAGACCCTGTGATTGTGACCTGAGCTGAAGGCAGATGCTTAACTTACTGAGCCACTGAGGCACCCCTGGGGTCTGATGTTCCCAAACTATCTCCCAACGGTCTCCCAGAAAGATATTCCAATTAACTTGGGGGCAGCTGAGTGGGAGAGGAAAAGGAGCCCCATTGTGTTTTTGCTTTAGGTCCTACTTATACATCTCATGACCAGAGAGGAATAAGCTCCTTGGAGACTGTATTCTTCTTTATTGTCTGGTTATCTTTCTGAATCCTATAAAGCCAGTTCCCATCCCATAAGTACTTGGTGGTTAATGAAGTGTATTAGGCACCATGAGCAATTCATCACCAGGTTTTAACCCTGGAAAAAGACTGTTCTCTACAGCAAGACCTCTGCTTTCAGGATTTTATTAAATGCATCTTTGGGGATATTCTATCTATAATCACTGATTAAGGGCTCTTAGGGTAACCTATTGATGGGGGTGCTAAAAGCACCTGAGAAAAAGTAAAATGGCCTATTCTACTGGACTGGGAACTAGAAGCAATTGATTTACAAGGCTGCACCACGCAGTCTGACATCACACAGGTATTAGCAAATATGTATGAGCCAAGGCTTTCAGACATGGCATTTAGATTCTCTGTTCTTTTATTTCTGGAATGGTTTGTTTTTCTCACTGGCTTTAATTAGTCTTGTCTACACCTTCTGGTAGGGTGAGAACTAGTACCCAAGCAGAAGATGATTCAGCTTCACCAGGCCTTAGGTGTGTTCAAAGGTCACCATGCACCTGACAGTGGCTCAAGTCCAACACTACTGTTCTATGGGACAGATGATGATTGTAACACAGCAATAACAACAGTAACACAATTGTAAAAATGACACATCTCTCTTCACTATGCCTGCTCTAGACTTTATAATTTATGAAGCACATTTACACCCATTTCATCCTCTTAAGACCCTGAACTGGGTGTTATTTTATCCCTTTTTAAAGAAGAGGAAGCCATCTCAGATTAGATATATGGTTTGTTAGGCCAGAGGTCAGTCACCCAAGTCTTCTAATCACCAGAGCAAGGCTTTCTCCATTGTTTCAAGGCTTCCCCTTAACAACTGCTTTAGGACAGTACATAGTACAAGTACCATAGTGGAAACAGGCCAACATTGCAGAAAACAAAACAAAACAAAGCAAACAACATGCAGGTTTCAAAATCTCCCATTGGTGTGTCTATAAACACAGTAACTACAAAGCTCAGTGTGAGCCCCACCCAAGACAACAGACTTCCTGGCTGGAATACCTAGCCTAGAATAGCTTCTTGGCACTGACTTTTTCTGTAGCAATGCAGGTACTAGCCTTGGTTGCCAAGACTACCTCAGTGCACAGGTGTGCCAGCAAAGAGCAAAGTCCTCACAATATGAACATCGTGTGACCATCCCAAGCCATACCAAGAATCACCTTGGTTCTAATTTCCTTTTCTAAAGTTCAAAAATTGGAGTTGGCAATGGAAATAGGGAAATAAAGTTTTACTTTGCTTTTTAAGGTATCTTATGTAGAGGTGAGGTGGAACATACTTTTTTTCTTTGTAATTGCTCTTTGGCCATGACAAATATCACACTCAGTTGTTTGCTTTTGGAGAGTGCTTTTAAAGATTTTCTTTTCATTGCTTTTAAGTATGAACACCTTTCTTTGAACACCTTGCTTTTATGTATTTTTGTTTTACTGGAGAGTTATTGGTCAGTAGAAGCACAAAGGGCACATAATAAAAATATTTTCAACATGCCTCGAGTCCACATAATAGTTGAGTTGTCTGTATTTGAACTAGTAAAGTAAGTTGTTTTTTATTTGTAAGGGAGGGTAGCTGTTTACAAGGAATGAGTTTGCTTTTTGGTTCAATATTTTCCTCTCTGTATAACTGGATTTGGATTTTGACAGGGGATAATCTAGGAGAGCAACTTTCTCCTCCAAGGTTCTCAGACCCAGGTTAAGTAACAGTGTCAATACTGTGGCACTGTCCCCAACACATAGCCCTACTATACTGGGAAGATAATCTCTCTGCCCCTGCCCACCTTACTATCAAGGTCTTTGGTGTTTTACACTGAATGTAGGTTAATTTTAATTACTTTTCCATCATAAATTGGTTATTTATAGAAAATTTGTTAAATCTTGAGCCATATATATGTGTGGCTACTGGCAGATGACAGAGTTCTGTTTTGTTTTTGATGCTCTGGAAATATTTCTTATTAACCAGTAAACAGAAATACTTCCAAACACATTTTTTCCCTCTCTACTTAAAAAAAAAAAAAAAGAAAAAAAAAAACAAGATACTTCCTTGGCTGGTGTATCTTTGTTCAGTGAGTAGAACAGGGATATAAGAAAATGTGTTTTACTGTGGAATCCACTGGCCTGTCTCTCAGGACATCTGGTTTATAGTCCAAGTTCTCCTTCTATCTTTTTAAACTGTTTATAATATTTATCTTCTCATCTGGGCTACAAATCTATTAGAAATTTTTGTGTTCTAAACGAATACTTCTTAAACAGGTTTCCATGACTCTAGGAGACATGTGCAAAATTTCTAGGAGTGTGTGTATGTGTGTGCTTTAATTTTGATAATAAAATTTTAAAAATAAAAGCATATTCCAACTAGACCTTCTGAAAATATTTACACAAATATTTATAGAAGCATTAGTTATAACACCTATAAAGTAGAAACAACCCAATGTCTATCAATTGGTGTATGGATAAACAAATTGTCATATATACATATAATGGAATGCTATTCAATCATAAAAAGGATTGAACTGGCACACAGTATGTCATAGATGAACCTCAAAGTATGCTAAGTAAAAAAAGCCAGATAAATAGAACACATATTGTATGATTCAATTTCCATAAAATGTCCATAAAAGCAGCTAATAGAGAAAGAAGGTACATTAATGGTTGCCTGGGGCTGGGAGTGAGAAAAAATACTGAACATAAATTGGGATAAGGGATCTTATTTGGAGATGAAAATTTTCTAAAATGGAGTTATGATGATATGGCTGCAACATTCAGTAAAGTTCATAGAAATCATTGAAATGTACACTCAAAATGAATGAATTTTATAATATGTAAAATATACCTCAATAAAGTTGTTTTTAAAAATATTCTATGATCAATGATTTGTGAGAAGACTGGTGTTTGCCAGTGTGATTACTTTCTAAACACCTGCATTGCCAGAAATCATCTCAATCTCAATCTTTCTCCCTCTCTTCTTCCCTCCTTCCCCACCCCAGCACACACACACAGGCATACATACCACCCAATTATTCAATTCAGAACAAAAGAAAGAGAGAGAACCTGAGTCCTATTCAGTTTTTTAAATTTTGAACTCTACACATTACCTCTCATATGCTTTCTCAATTTCATATGTTGTCTCATTCAGTCTTCATGATGTTCCTAAGCAGTTGGTGTTCTTTATAACCTTTATTTTACAAAAGAAACTCAAACAGATTTCATGCTTTTTCTATGGCTGTATCAGTAAGTGCTGTGCTGGAATTCTAGCCCAAATCTGACTCTGAGGAACAAGCATTTCCCACTATCCACAGCTGCCTCCCTAAGACAGACGCCAGAAAAGATACTTGTCCTTATTCCTCCCTGAATTTCTCACAGTTCCCAGCTTAGAAAGCTACATCAAATGGGGAGGGGATGGAATCTGAGAAGGAGACAAACCGTGAAAGACTGTGGACTCTGAGAAACAAACTGAGGGTTTTAGAGGTGGGGGGATGAGTTGGCCCAGTGAGAGATATTAAGGAGGGCATGTACTGCATGGAGCACTGGGTGTTATATGCAACCAATGAATCTTGGAACACTACATCAAAAACTAATGATGTACTGTATGGTGACTAACATAACATAATAAATAAATAAACAAATAAATAAATAAATAAGAAAAAGCTTAAAAAAAGAAAAAAAGATTCTCCCTGGGAATTTTTTTTAAAGATTTTATTTATTTATTTGTTAGAGAGAGAGAGAGAGAGAGCACAGGCAGACAGAGTGGCAGGCAGAGGCAGAGGGAGAAGCAGGCTCCCCACCAAGCAAGGAGCCCAATGTGGGACTCAATCCCAGGATGCTGGGATCATGACCTGAGCCGAAGGCAGCTGCTTAACCACCAGAGCCACCCAGGCGTCCCCTCCCTGGGAATTTTTAAGTATAACACAATAGTGTCAAAATACTATCAGCTCACAATAATTGTTTCCTTATTATCAGAATGACCATTGATTATGCTGTTTTATTGGGCACAATGCTGTCATTGACAGAGTATCCTGGAAATCTGAGTTCTTATTTCACCTCCATCATTCCCTAGATGGATTAAGTTCCTTCCACTTTTCCTTGACCTCAGTTTTGGTACACAAAGGAGATTAGACTCAATGATTTCTAATATCTTTCCAACACTGACAATGTGCAACGAACATACAAGACCTAGTTTGGCTGTAGACTCACTCTTGGTGGCAGGAGTTCTCAACGGAGAGGAAGGATAAAGAATATCATGGGAAATGGTTACTAGAAAAAAACTGAATGAATGATAAGGGCTTGATTTTTTTTTTTTTAACTTATGGACCTTATTGATGATTTCCATTCCTTTTAGGAATCAGCTGTTTTTAATCCCCTGACATTTTAACCACATTTTTACTAAAATGCACCTCTACAGATTATCTTCAGATCTTCCAGCTGCTTCTGAGAAAGAAAGTTTGCCATAAGTAGGAAGAACAAAGAGACATAGATCATGGTGCATTTTCCTACTCATTCATGTGTTATCTGTAAAACCATATATCTCATTTTTTTAGTTTTTATTTAAATTCTGATCCATTAACAGACACTGTAATATTAATTCCAGTAGTACAATTTAATTATTCAATACTTAAATACAACACCCGGTGCTCATCACAACAAATGCACTCCTTAATTCCCATCACCTATTCAACACACCCTCCCATCCACTTTCCTTCTGGTAACCATCAGTTTGTTCTTCAGAGTAAGGAATCTATTTCTAGGTTTGCCTCTCTCTTTTTTTTCCCCTATGATCATTTGTTTTGTTTCTTAAATTCCACATATGTGTGAAATCATATGGTGTTTCTCTTTCTCTGACTGGCTTATTTTTATTACCCTCTAGCTCCATCCATGTCACTGCAAATGGCAAGAATTCATTCTTTTTTTATGGCTGAGTAATATCTCATTGTGTGCATGTGTGTGTTTGTGTGTATCACATCTTGCTTATCCATTCATCAGTCAGTAGACATTTGGGGAGAAGTTAAGATGGTGGAGGACTAGGGGAACCCTAGGTTTTCTCATCATTCAAGGTAGTTATCAAAGTCATTCTGAATACCTGAGAAATCAATCAGAAGTCTGAGAGAACAAAAACTACACGTCTACAAGTAGGAAAATGACCAGCTTTTGGAAGGTAGGAGGTGTGGAGACTTGAATCCAGGGCAATGCAGTTGTGAATACAACAACAGGGAGGGAGTGTGTTTACAGAGGTTATCAAAGGAGTGAGTACAAAACTGGAACTTGTAAGCAGTGAAGTACAAAACCAGAACTTTTAGAAAACTGTGGAATGTGCCTGGCATAACGGCGCTCAGATGGTGAAGTGGGCAGAATCCCTGATGAGACACCATGGTCTGAGGATCCCCTGGGTTGCAAGAAGAACAGGTGGTGCCTAAGTGCTGCACTGCTTCCAGGCATAGAAGCCTGGAAGCCAGGTGAGAACTGCAAGTCTAGGTACAAGCTTTCTGCTCTATATTGTCATAAGCTGTGAATCACTGTGTGGTTGTTTGACCACTTTCCTAGAATGGCTCTGGCAAACAGCAGAAATATGGAGAGACATCTCCCCTTCTAAGAGGAACAGCATGAGTCCCTGGCATGGGCATCCCTAAAATTTGGACTTACAAAACTTAGTTGCATGTCTGAGATAAAAACTTCAGACAAAGTCAGGGTGAACACAGAGTTCTGACAGAAACCAGGTAGATTAGAATGATTGCTCTTCTGTAAGGGCTCACGGAAGATTAGGGGGGAGTGAATGTTCAACTCCAGGGCTAGAGAGTAGGGCACCACCAAATTAATCCCACCCATCAGTGCTGAGAGCCTTCAGGGAGCAAAAAAGTGCCATTTAGTGGAATCTGGAGTCTCCACTTACACCAAGCCCTACCTCTCTGCCTCCTGCAGGTGCATGTCCACTAGGGCAAGTCCACATGAGAATCATTGCAACTGGCCCCTCCACAGAAGACCAGCATAAACTACTCACTCACACAAAGTTTACTAGTCATAGAGGGCTGCAAAACATCAGTTCTAGGGGAAAATAGAGCTAATCTCATTTCTACTTTAATTCTTTATTTTTATTATTATTTTTTCATTATTTTCTTATTTTTCAACTCTTTAGTTTTTAAATTTTATTTTTATATATTACTTTATATACATGTTTGTTTACTTTCACTGTATTTTATGAATTTCATTGTATATATATATATATATATATATATATATATGTATTTTTTTTTGTATACTCTCATTATATATATGACTAGTTTCTTTTCACAAGCAGACCAAAACACACCTATGATCTAGTTTGGTTTCTGTAATTGTTGTTGTTGTTGTTGCTCTAGTTTTTTTCTTGTTCTTTCTTTTCTTTTGGACAAAATGATGAGATGGAGAAATTCACCCCAAAAGAAAGAACAGGAAGTAGTATTTATAACCAGGGATTTAATTAATACAGATATAAGTAAGATGTCTGAGCTAGGCTTTAAAACAATGATTATAAAGATAATACTTGGGCATGAAAAAGTCATAGAAGTTACAAGATTTTAAACTATTTTATTTTATTTTTTTAAAGATTTTATTTATTTATTTGACAGACAGAGATTGCAAGTAGGCAGGTAGAGAGAGAGAGAGAGAAGAGGAAAGCAAGCTCCCCGTTGAGCAGAGAGCACAATGTGGGGCTCGATCCCAGGACCCTGGGATCATGACCTGAGCTGCAGGCAGAGGCCTTAACCCACTGAGCCATCCATGTGCCCTAGATTTCAAACTATTTTAAACTAGATTTTAAAATAAAGACTGTAACAAGAGATGAAGAGTAGTAAAGGGGACTATCCATAAACATCTAACAATTGTAAATATTTATGCCTCTGACTTGGGAGCACCCAAATATATAATAAACCAATTAGCAATAATCTCATTGATGATAATAATGCAATACTAGTAAGGGACTTTAACACCCCAATTACAGCAATGGACAGATAATCGGAGCAGAAAAACAACAAGGAAACAACGACTTTGAATGACACACTGGACTGGAAGGAATTAACAGATATATTTAGAACATTTTATCCTAATGAGGCAAAATACATATTCTTTTCAAGTGTGCATGGAATATTCTCCAGAAAAGATCACATACTGGGTCACAAATCAGCCCTCAACAAGTACAAAAAGACTAAAATTATACCATGCGATTTTCAGAACACAAAACTATGAAACTTGAAGTCAACCATATGAAAAAATTTGGAGGAGGCTAAAGAATTTCCAATTAAAGAATGAAAGTGTCAACCAGAAAATTAAATAATTTTTTAAAAAATGCATGGAATCAAATGAAAATGAAAACACGACAGTCCAAAACATTTAAGATGCAGCAAATGTGGTCTTAAGAGGGAAGTATATTGGGGCACCTGGGTGGCTCAGTGGGTTAAGCCTCTGCCTTCAGCTCAGGTCATGATCCCAGGGTCCTGGGATTGAGCCCCTCATCGGGCTCTCTGCCCAGTGGGGAGCCTGCTTCCTCCTCTCTCTCTCTCTGCCTGCCTCTCTGCCTACTTGTGATCTGTTTGTCAAATAAATAAATAAATTCTTAAAAAAAGAGGGAAGTATATTGCACTAGAGGCCCACCTCAATAAGCTAGAAAAGTCTCAAATACACAACCTATCCTTACACCTTAAGGGGCTAGAAAATAAAGGACAAATAAAGCTTAAAGCCAGCAGAAGGGAAATAATAAAGATTTGGCAGCAACAAATGATACAGAAAAAAAAAAAAAGAACAAAAAACAATATAATGGATTAATGAAACTAAGAGCTAGTTCTACAAAAGAATTGATAAAATTGATAAACACCTAGCCAGACTTATCAAAAAGAAAAGAGAAAGGACTCAGATAGATAAAATCATGAATGAAAGAGGAGAGATCACACCAACACCAGAGAAATGCACAAAATTATAGGGAAAATAAAACTATGAATGATTACATGCTAACAAATTGGGCAACCTGGAAGAAACGGACAAACTGCTAGAAACTACGAACCACAAAAATTAAAACAGGAAGAAATAGACAATTTGAACAGACCCATAACCAGCAAAGAAATAGAATCAGTAATCAAAAATTTCCCAACAAACAAAAGTCCAAGGCCAAATGGATTCCCAGGGGAAATCTACCAGACATTTAAGAAAGAATTATCACCTACTATCTTCAAACTGTTGTGGAAAAAAAAAAAAATAAGAATATAAGGAAGACTTCCAAATCATTTTATGAAGCCAGCATTACCTTGTTTTTGAAACCAGACAATGACCCCACTAAAAAGGAGAATTACAAGCCAATATCCCTGATGGACACAAATTCAAAAATTTTCAATAAAATACTAACAAATCAAATTCCACAATACATTAAAAGAATTATTCACTATTATCAAGTGTGATTTATTTCTGGGCTGCAGGTGGGCTTCAGCATTCACAACTCAATTAATGTGATACACCACATTAATAAAAGAACAGTTAAGAACCACATGATCCTGTCAAAAGATGCAGAAAAAAATTGACATATACAGCATCCTTTTTTGATAAAACCCTCAGCAGTGTAGGGATAGATGGAACATATCTCAACATCATAAAGGCCATATACAAAATCCCACAGCTAGTTTCATCCTCCCTTATAGTCAGGAAATGATACAAGGATACCCACCTTCACCATTACCATTTAACATAGTACTAAAATCTTAGTCACAACAATCAGACCAAAGGAAAAAAAAAGGGGAGGGGGTGAGAGAAATAAAAGGATCTGAATAGGCAAGAAAGAAGTCAAACCCAAAAGACTCCATAAAAAATTATTAGAGCTCATAAATGAATTCAGCAAATTTGCAGGATATAAAATGAATGTGTGGAAATCTGTTACATCTCTATACATCAATAAGAAAACAGAAGAAAAACAAATCAAAGAATTGATCCCGTTAGCAATTGCACAAAATGTGATAAGATACCTAGGAATAACCCTAACTAAAGAAGTAATGTCTGTACTTTGTAAACTATAGAACACTTAAGAAAGATATTGAAGAGGACACATAATCCATGAGCATAGAAAGGCATTCTATGCTCATGGATTAGAAGAACATTGTTAAAATATCTATACCACCCAAAGCAACCTACACATTTCATGCAATCCCTATCAAAATGTCACAGTATTTTTCATAGAGCTAGAACAAACAATCCTAAAATCTTTATGGAACCAGAAAATACCCAGAATAGCCAAAACAATTCTGAATAAGAAAAACAAAACTGGACCATCATGATTCTAGATTTCAAACTATATTACAAAGCTGTAGTCATCAAGACTGTATAGTACTGGCTAAAAACAGACAAATAGATCAGTGGAATTGAATAGAGAACCCAGAAATGAACCCACAAGTATATGATCAACTGATCTTCCACAAATCAGGGAAGACTATCCAATAGAAAAAAGACAGTATTTTCAACAAATGGTGCTGGGAAAATTGGACAGCCACATGCAGAATGAAACTGGACCTTTTCCTTACACCATACACAAAAATAAATTCAAAATAGATGAAAGATCTCACTGTGATACTTGAAACCACCAAATCCTAGAGGGGGATATAGGCTTCAACCTCTTTGACCTTGGCTATAATAACTTCTTACTAGAGAGGTCACCATAGGTAAGGGAAACAAAAGCAAAAGTGAACTGTTGGGACTTCATCAAGATAAAAAGCTTCTGCACAGCAAAGGAAATACTCAACAGAACTAAAGGGCAACCAATGGAATGAGAGAAGATATTTGCAAATGACATAGTTGATAAAGGGATAATATCCAAAATCTATAAAGAACTTACCAAACTCAACACCCAAAAAACAAATAATCCTGTTAGGAAATGGACAGAAGAAAAGAATATACTCTTTTACAAAGAAGACATCCAGAAGGCTTACAGACTCATGAAAAGATGCTCAACCTCACTTGGTTCAGGAAAATCCAAATTGAAACCACAATGACATATCACCTCACCCTGTCAGAATGGCTAAAATTATCGACCTGAGAAACAACAGGTGTTGGCGAGAATACAGAGAAAGAGGAACCCTCTTACACTGTTGGTGGGAATGTAAACCAATGCAGCTATCCTGAAGAACAGTTTGGAAGTTCCTCAAAATGTTAAAAATAGAACTGCCCTATGATCCCACAACTGCACTACCAGGTATTTTCCAAAGGTTACAAAAATACAGATTCAAAGAGGTACATGCACCCTGATGCTCATAGCAGCATTATCAACTAAAGCCAAACTATGGAGACAACCCAAATAACCATTGACTGATGAATAGATAAAGAAGATGTTTTGTATATATACAATGGAGTATTACTCAGCCATCAAACAGAATGTAATTTGCAATTTTGAACTGGATGGAGCTAGAGTATATTATGCTAAGTGAAATAAATCAATAACAGAAAGACAAATGCCAGATGATCTCACACATACATGGAATTTAAGAAAGAAAACAGATGAATATATGGGAAAGGGGAAAAGAAAAACACAAGAGAGGGAAACAAGCCACAGGTGACCATTCATGATAGAGAGAAAACTGAAGATTGATGGAGGGAGGTGGATGAGAGATGGGTTAGATGCATGATGGCTATTAAAGAGGACCCTTGTGATAAGCACTGGGTGTTGTATGAAAGTGATGAATCACTGAATTCCACTCCAGAAACAAATATTGCACTGTATGTTAACTAACAATATTTAATTAAAAAAAAAAAGAAAAAAGTAATTATGCTTGAAAGTAAAAATAAATAAATAAATAAACATTGGGGCTGTTTCCATAAATTGGCCATTGTTGATGTTGCTGCTATAAACATTGGGATGCATGTATCCCTTAGAATTAGTATTTTTGTACCCTTTGGGTAATTACCTAGGCATACAGGTACTGGATCATAGAGTAGTTTTATTTTAACTTTTTGAGGAACCTCCACACTGTTTTCCAGAGTGTCTGTACCAGTTTTCAATCCCACCAACATGTAGGAGGGTTCCTCTTCTCTGCATCTTTGCCAACACTTATTCCCTTTCTTGTTAATTTTAGCCATTCTGATAGGTATCTCATTGAATTTTTTATATATATATATTGATATATATTTCTTGATTATCAGTGACATTGAACATCTTCTCGTGTCTGTTGGCCATTTGTACATCCTCTTTTGAAAAATGTCTATTCATAATTTTTGTTCACGTTTTAATTGGATCATTTTGGAGGTGTTTAAATTTTATGCTTTTTTGTCTACTTTGGATACTAACCCTTTATCACATGTCATTTATAGCTATCTTCTCCCATTTCATTAGTTGTATTTCAGTTTTGTTGATTATTTCCTTTTGTTTCAATGAAATCCTATAGTTCATTTTTACTTTTGTTTCCCTTGCCTTAGGAGATATATCTGGAAATAAATTGCTACAGCCAAAGTTAAAGATGTTACTTCCTGTGTTCTCCTCTAGGATTTTGATGGTTTCAAGTCTCAAAGTTAGGTCTTCCATTTTGAATTTATTTTGTGTATGGTGTAAGAAAATGGTCCAGTTTCATTCTTTTGTATGTTGCCATCCAATTCTCCCAGAACCATTTGTTGAAGAGACTGTCTTTTTTCCCATTGCATATTCTTTCTAGTTTTATGGATAATTAATTTACAATATAGTTATGTGTCCATTTCTGAGTTTTCTATTCTGTTTCACTGCTCTATGTGTCTGTTTTTGGCCAGTACCATACTGTTTTCCTCACTGCATCTTTGTAATATAACCTGAACTCTGGAATTGTGATGCCTCCAGGTGTGCTTTTCTTTTTTAAGGTTGCTTTGGCTCTTCAGGGTCTTTTGCTGTTCCATAAAAATTTTAAGATTGTTTGTTCTAATACTGGAAGTCTGAGCCAGAAAAATCAGACAATAAAAAGAAATGAAAGCATCCAAACTGGCAGGGAAGTCACACTTTCATTATTTGCAGATGAAATAATATGCTATGTAGAAAATACAGAATACTCCACCAAATAATTCCTAGACCTGCTGAACAAATTCAGTAAAGTTGCATGTTATCAATACAATTTATATAGGAATTGCATTAAATCTAAAGATTCTTCGGTAGTATAGACATTTAAATATTACTAATTTTTCAAATCCATTAACAGGAACGCCTGGGTGGCTCAGTTTGGTTAAGCAGCTGCCTTCGGCTAAGGTCATGATCCCAGCATCCTGGGATCGAGTCCCACATGGAGCTCCTTGCTTGGCAGGGAGCCTGCTTCTCCCTCTGCCTCTGCCTGCCACTCTATCTGCCTGTGCTCACTCTCTCTCTAAAAAATAAATAAATAAATAAAATCTTAAAAAAAAGAAACAAAACCAAATCCATTAACAAAGTATATTTTTCCATTTGTCTTCATAAATTTATTTCATCAATGCTTTATAAATTTTCAATGTACAGATCATTCACCTCCTTTGTTAACTTTACTCATGTATTTTATTATTTTTATGCTATTACAAATGGGATTCTTTTCTATATTTCTTTTCTTAGGTATTTTGCTTTAGTGTATAGAAATGCAAATAATTTTGTGTTTTTTTATCTTTTATTTTTACTAAATTTATTTAATAGTCCTTATAGATTTTACTTGAGTCTGTAGCATTTTTTTTAATATAAAATCATGCCATGCGCTAATGGGGACAATCTTACATTTTCCTTTCTTATTTGGATGCCTTTCATTTTTTTTTTTTTTTTTGCTAAATTGCACTGGCTAGTGTGTCTAGTACTGTGTTTTATCAGAGTGGTGAGTGTGAGCACTCTTGTACTGCTCCCGATCTTACAGGAAAAGTTCTCAACTTTTCACCATTGATTGTGTATGATATTGGTTCTGTGTTTTTTTATATGGCCATTATTATGTTGAGACATCCTCCTATACCTGATTTATTGGGCACTCTTATCATGACAGGATGCTGAGTTTCAACAAACTTCTTTTTTCTGCATTTATTAAGAAAATCATACAATCTCTATCTGTTATTCTATCAATGTGATATATCATGTGTATTGATTTGCATTTTAGACCATCCTTGCCTCCCAGGTATTAATTCCACTTTATCATGGTGCATGATCCTTTTAACATATTGTTGAATTCAGATTGCTGGTATTTTGTTTTAATCTTTTACATCTTTATTTATCAGGTGCATTGGCTTGTAGCTTTATTTTCTTTCTTTCTTTTTCTTTTTTTTTTAAATTTAATTTTATTTTTTTCAGTGTTCCAAGATTCAGTGTTTATACACCATACCCAGTGCTCCAGGCAATACATGCCCTCCTTAATACCCATCACCAGGCTCACCCATTTCCCCACCGCCCCTTCCAAAACCCTCAGTTTGTTTCTCAGAGTCCATAGTCTCTCATGGTTCATCACCCCTCTGATTTCCCCCAATTCACTTTTCTTTTCCTTCTCCTAAAGTCCTTCATGTTATTCCTTATGCTCCACAAGTAAGTGAAGCCATATGGCAATTGACTATTTCTGCTTGATTTATTTCACTCAGCATAATCTCCTCCAGTCCCATCCATGTTGATATAAAAGTTGGGCATTCACCATTTCTGATGGAAGCATAATATTCCAATGTATATATGGACCATATCATCTTGATCTATTCACCCATTGAAGGGGATCTTGGCTCTTTCCACAGTTTGCTGATTGTTACTATTGCTGCTATGACTATTGGGGTACATATGAGCCTTCTTTTCACTACATCTTTATCTTTGGGGTAAATACCCAGTAGTGCAATTTCAGAGTCATAAGGTGGCTCTGTTTTTAATTTCTTAAGGAATCTCCACACTGTTCTACAAAGTGGCTGCACCAACTTGCATTCCCACCAACAGTATAAGAGGGTTCCCCTTTCTCCACATCCTCTCCAACACTTATCGTTTACTGTCTTGTTAATTTTGGGCATTCTACCTGGTGTAAGGTGGTATTTCAATGTGGTTTTGATTTGAATCTCCCTGATGGCTAATGATGATAAACATTTTTTCATGTGTCTGTTAGCCATTTGTATGTCTTCTTTGGAGAAGTGTTTGTTCATGTCTTCTGCCCATTTTTTTTTTTTTTTACTTGATTATCGGTTTTTCTGAGTGTTGAGTTTGAGGAGTTCTTATTTTCTTATATTGTTTTGTTTGGCTTTGGTATTAGTGTAATATGGCTTTGTAAAATGAATCTGAGCATTTTCTTTCTTTTCAAATTTTTTGGATGAATTTGAGAAAAAAAATTTTCTTTAGGGCGCCTGGGTGGCTCAGTGGGTTAGGCCGCTGCCTTCGGCTCAGGTCATGATCTCAGGGTCCTGGGATTGAGTCCCACATCGGGCTCTCTGCTCAGCAGAGAGCCTGCTTCCCTCTCTCTCTCTCTGCCTGCCTCTCTGCCTACTTGTGATCTCTCTCTGTCAAATAAATAAAAATCTTTAAAAAAAAATTTTTGTCACCATTTTGTCTTTAAGTATTTGGTAAAAGTTGCTATTGAATACATCTGTTCCTGGGCTTTTCTTTGTTGCTAGGTTTTTTATTATTGCTTCAATACCCATATTTCTTATTGGTGTGATTTGATTTTCTATTTTTCCATTATCTAATCTTGATAAGTTACATATTTTTAGGAATTTATCCATTTTTTTTCTAGGCTACCGTAGTGTAACTATTGGACTATAAAGTTTTATTATAATGCAAATGCTTGATGTTAAGTTTTTGATTGCCAAGGTATCCATTTTGAAGACATCTATCTTAGATAAACATATTTTAAATTACACAACTAGGTAAAGAGCCAAGCTGTTTTACCCCTCACATTCCACTTTTAGAAAGCACTGGGTAGTTTAGATAACTGACCACTTGAGGGACCTGACTTTTCCTTCCCATGAAATAATTATCATTATTATCTTGTAAATTTTCCATTGTAAAGTAAACCCACAAAGTCCTAGGCATCCCACTCACAACCTTAATAAAAGCAGAACCCCAGGTCTGTGTTATTCTCTACCCATGACTTCACCATATAGCCCCTATGCATCCCGTGTACCTTCTAAGATTTGTAATAAACTTTATTTTTTCAAAGTTCCTAATAGTTATTGCTGTAGTGCATCTTGCAATCATAAGAATCACAGTGGCTGGCCCAGCCACAACTTTAGCTTGGCTAGGAAAATGCATTTGGGCATTGGCCACAAATAGTTTAAGTCCATGTGAATGTTCCAGGCATTAAAGCCAATAACATGATTATCAATAGACTGAGACTGACACAAATCAGCTATTTAATATGTTGGCATACAATTATTCATAGTAGCTTCTTACAATCCTATTTCTATGTCATGAGTTTTAAGGTATTTTCTTTCATTTATAATTTTATTTGAATTTTCTTTTTTTCCTTGGTTAGTCTAGATAAAGGTTTGTCAATTTTATTAATTTTTCACAAAATCAACTCAGTTTCACTCATTTTTTTCTATTCTCTTTCTACTATATTTATTTCTTCTCTAATCTTTGTTATTTTCTTCCTTCGCTATCTTTGGGCCTACTTTTTTTAAAATCTTTTTTAACCCCTTGAAGTGTAAAGTTAGTTTAATTGAGATTTTTCATTTTTTTTCTTAATGTAGGCATTTATTGTTATAAACTCCCTTGTTAGTACTACTTAGACTGCATTTCAGAACCTTTGGTAGGTTCTGTTTATTTTAATTTGTCTCAAAAATACTGTGATTTTCCTTTGATTTTTTTTATTTGACCCATGGGTTGTTCAGGAGTGTGTTGTTTAATTTTTACATTTTAGTTAATTTTTACACATTAGTGTGTTTTCCAGTTCACCTTTTAATATTGATTTCTAGTTTCATACCTCTGAGGTCAGGAAAGATATTTGATACAATTTTGTTCTTCTAAAATTTGTTAAAACTTCCTTTGATTGCCAAGATATGATCTGTCTTTTTTTTAAGATTTTATTTATTTATTTGACAGAGATCACAAGTAGGCAGAGAGGCAGGCAGAGAGAGTGGGGGGGAAAGCAGGCTCCCTGCTGAGCAGAGACTCCCAGGACTCTGAGATCATGACCTGAGCCAAAGGCAGAGGCTTTAACCCACTGAGCCACCCAGGCGCCCCAAGATATGATCTGTCTTGAAAAATGTACCATGTGCCCTTGAGGAGAATGTATATTCTGCTGCTGTAGGGCAGGCTTTTCTGTATATTTTTGTTAGGTACATTAGGTCTATTGCATTATTTAGGTACACTATTTCCTAATTAGTTTTCTATCTGGAGACAGCTTTTGTTATTCAAAATGAGGTATTTAGGTCCCCATTATAGAATTGTTGTCTATTTTTCCTTTAAGTTATGCTAATATTTGCTTTAAATATTTAGGTGCTCCAATACTGGGTCTGTATATATTGATAAATACATATCCTAAATATCCTAAATATATCCTTTATCCTTAATATAGCTACCTCCTTTGCCTCTGGTGACTGATTGTTACTGAAAGTCTATTTCACCTTATATAAATATAAAGCCTGCTTTCCTCTGATTTTTATTTGCATGGAATATGTTTTTCTATCATTTACACTTTGAGCCTGTGTCCTTAGAGCTAAAGTGAATAACTTGTTAGCAGTATATTGTTAAATACTTTTAATCCCTTCATCTGCTCTATGTCTTTGGGTTGACAATACTAACCCATTTATGTTTAACGTAACTGATGATAGGTAAGGACTTAATATTGCCATTTCGTTCATTGTTTTCTGACTTTTTAAAATCCTTTTTTATTCCATTAGTCCTCTCTTGTTGTCTATTTTTAACACATATTTTTGTAGTAATATGCTTTAATTCCTTTCTTTTTATCTTTTTGTTTATCTACTATAGGTTTTCCCTTTGTAGTTAACATGAGAGTTACATAAAATGTCTTGTAGATTTAACAGTCCATTTTAACCTGATAATGAGTTATTGTCAACTACATACAAAAGTTTTAAACTTACGCTTCCCCCAACACATTTTATGCTACTCTTAACATCTTTATATTGTGTATCCATTATCAAATTTCTGTAGCTATAGTAATTTTTAATATTTTTGTCCCTTAAATTTTATGCTATATAAATGTGAATTATGCAACACCATCACAAAATTAGCATAACTGAATTTGACTGTGTATTTATCTTTATGAGTGAGTTTTATTATTTTATGCTTTTGTGTTACTTAGCCGTCTTTTATTTCGATTTAAAAACTCCCTTTAGCATTTCTTGTAAGGCAGGTCTAGTGGTGTTGAACTGCCTCACCTTTTGTTGTTTGGAAAGTTTTTACTTTTCCTTAATTTCTAAAGGGTTGTTTCACTAAACATAGTATTCATTGTTGCCTTTTTTTTTCTTTCATCACTTTGAATATACCCACTCCCACCTGGCCTTTAAGTTCTTTGCAAATAAATCTGTCGACAGCCTTCTAGGACTTTATGTAAAAGGAGTCATTTTTCTCTTGCTGCTTTTGAAATTCCCTTTCTTGATTATTTTATCATTTTAATGAAAAGATGTCTTGTGGTAAACTTCTTTGGGTTGATCTTTTTTGGGGTCCTTTGAAATTGCTGTAGTTAGATTACTTAAGCTCTCCAAATATTTGGAAAGTTTTCAACTATTTCTTTAAGCTTTTTTTTTTTTTTCTTTTTTCTCTAGTTCTTCAGGGACTCTCATGGATTTTCATTCTTTTGATGACATCCCATCATTCATGCATGTTTTCTTTTCTTTTTTTCTTTTTGTTCCTCTAATGTGCAAACTAGGGGTGGCTGGCCGTTTTAAAAACATAAAGGGCAGATATGTGCCTGGACCTGGAAGCAAGGGCTGGGAGAGCTACTGTGTGGCGCACAACCCAGGATGCTGTGTTTTTTGGCAGCACAGACAGAAGTGGGGGACAGTGTGGCCTGGAGATCTCACTAAGAGGCAAACTTTAATCTCTCTGTTTTGATACAGGCTTGGATATGGTCAGTACTGCTCTGACTCTCAGGGTAATACAGAAAGCCACCAGAGAAAGCCACTGGAGAACAAAAGTCCACCAAAACTGGTATTCACTGAGCCCATACCCCACACAGGGGGCCGGGCAACTCTGCCCAACAGGGTTGCCTGAGTAACAGTGCAGCAGGCCCCTGCCCCAGAAGACAGGCTGGAAGAAAAAGATGCTAAGAGCCCTAAGGTCCCTATAAAACAGGTGCATCTTGCTTGGGTTATGGTCAATAATTTGGACTCTGTACATTCTCTCAACCACCCCTCAACAGAATGACTGAGAGGAGGGACCCCCAACATAGGAAGAACTCAGAGACTGTGACCTCTGCCACAGAACTAATGGATATAACCATAAGCAAGATGTCAGAAATAGACTTCAGGATTACAGTTATGCAGACAATAGCTAGGATGGAGGTAACTATTAATGGGAACATAGATTCTCTAAGGGCATAAATGAAGGCTGATCTGGCAGAACTTAAAAATGCTATAGGGGCGCCTGGGTGGCTCAGTGGGTTAAAGCCTCTGCCTTCGGCTCAGGTCATGATTCCAGGGTCCTGGGATCGAGTCCTGCATTGGGCTCTCTGCTCAGCAGGGAGCCTGCTTCCTCCTCCTCTCTCTCTGCCTGCCTCTCTGCCTACTTGTGATCTCTGTCAAATAAATAAATAAAATCTTTAAAAAATAAAAAAAAAATTAAAAATGCTATAAATGAGATCCAATCTAATCTAGATACTCTAACAGGGTAAATGAGGCAGAAGAATGAATTAGTGATCTAGAGAACAAACTGATAAAAAGAAGGAACAGGAGGGGGCCTGGAACAAATAGCTTAGAATCCATGAAAACAGAATTAGAGAAATAAATGACACCATGAAAGTTGCAATGTCAAATTATTGGGATCCCTGAGGGGGTGGAAAGAGAGGACTAGAAGATATGTTTGAGCAAATCATAGCTGAGAAATTCCCTAATCTGGGGACTGAAACAAGCATTCATGTCCTAGAGGCAGAGTGAATCCCTCCCAAGATCAAGAACAGACTAATGCCCTGTAAATGCATGTAATAGTAAAAGTCACAAATCTCAGAACCAAGGAAACCAGTTTATGGACAGTTAGGGAGAAGAGATTCTTTGTAAAGAGGGAGGAATATGAATAAGGTCATAACTGTCCACATAGACCTGGCATGCCATACAGGGCTGGCAAGACATATTCAGGGTCCTAAGTGAGAAGAACCTGCAGCCAAAGGTACTTTATTCAGCAACACTGTCATTCAGAATGGATGGAGAGATAAGGAGTGTCCAGGACTGACAGATACCAAAAGAATATGTGACCACTAAATCGACATTGCAAGAAATACTAAGGGAGGTTCCATAAAAGGAAAAATTCCCCAAGAGTGATATAGAACAGAAATTTAGAGAGACAATCCACAGAAACAAGGGGTTCACAAGCAACACAATGAAAATAAAATCATATCTTTCAATAGTCACACTAAAAGTGAACAGCATAAATACTCCCATGAAATGGCAGAGGGCGGAAGATTTCATAAAAAGACAGGACCTGGGGGAGGAGTCAAGATGGTGGAGAAGCAGCAGGCTGAAACAACATCAGGTAGTAGATCAGCTAGATAGCTTATCAAAATATTCTGAAGACCTACAAATCCAACAGGAGATTGAAGAGAAGAAGAGCAACAATTCTAGAAACAGAAAATCGACCACTTTCTGAAACATAGGACCAGCGAAGAAGTGAATCCAAAGCGATGGGAAGATAGACTGTGGGGGGAGAGGCCGACTCCTGGCAAGTGGCAGAGCAGTGGAGCAAAAACTCGGGACTTTTAAAAGTCTGCTCTACTGAGGGACATTGCTCCAGAGGCTAACCTGGGGTGAAGCCCATGCGGGGTCAGCGTGGCCCCAGATCCCACGGGGTTACAGAAGGATCGGGGGTGTCCAAGGATTTTGATGGATTCCTTTCTCACAGTGAGGTCCTTCATCCATTTTGAGTCTGTTCTGTATGGTGTAAGGAAATGGTCCAATTTCATTTTTCTGCATGTGGCTGTCCAATTTTCCCACCACCATTTGTTAAAGAGGCTGTCTTTTTCCCATTGGACATCCTTTCCTGCTTTGTCAAAGATTAGTTGACCATAGAGTTGAGGGTCTACTTCTGAGCTCAATATTCTGTTCCATTGATCTATGTGTCTGTTTTTGAGTCAGTACCATACTGTCTTGATGATGACAGCGTTGTAATAGAGCTTGAAGTCTGGAATTGTGATGCCACCAACGTTGGCTTTCTTTTTCCATATCCCTTTGGCTATTCGAGGTCTTTTCTGGTTCCACATAAATTTTAGGATTATTTGTTATATTTCTTTGAAAAAATTGGATGGGATTTTGATAGGGATTGGATTAAATGTGTAGATAGCTTTAGGTAGCATAGACATTTTCACAATATTTGTTTTTCCAATCCATGAGCATGGAACATTTTTCCATTTCTTTGTGTCTTCCTCCATTTCTTTCATGAGTACTTTATAGTTTTCTGAGTATAGCTTCTTTGCCTCTTTGGTTAGGTTTATTCCTAGGTATCTTATACTTTTGGGTGCAAATATTAATGAGATTGACTCCTTAATTTCTCTTTCTTCCGTCTTGTTGTTGGTGTAAGGAAATGCAAATGATTTCTGTGCATTGATTTAACATTCTGACACTTTACTGAATTCCTATACAAGTTTTAGTAGTTTTGGAGTGGAGTCTTGGGCTTTCCACATATAGTGTCATACCATCTGCAAAGAGAAATAGTTTGACACCTTCTTTGTTGATTTGGATGCCTTTAATTTCTTTTTGTTGTCTGATTGCTGAGGCTAGGACTTCAAGTACTCTGTTGAATAGCAGTGGTGATAGTGGACACCCCTCCCGTGTTCCTGACCTTAGCGGAAAAGCTTTCAGTTTTTCTCCATTGAGAATGATACTTGCGGTGGGTTTTCCATAGATGGCTTTGATAATATTGAGGTATGTGCCCTCTATCCCTACACTTTGAGGAGTTTTGAACAGGAAGGGATGCTGTATTTTGTTAAAAGCTTTTCAGCATCTATTGAGAGTATCATATGGCTCTTGTTCTTTCTTTTGTTAATGTATTGTATCGCATTGATTGATTTGTGGATGTTGAACCAAACTTGCAGCCCTGGAATAAATCCCACTTGATTGTGGTGAATAATCCTTTTAATGTACGGTTGGATCCTATTGGCTAGTATTTTGGTGAGAATTTTCGCATCTTTGTTCATCAAGGATATTGGTCTGTAATTTCCTTTTTTGATGGGATACTTGTCTGGTTTTGGGATCAAGGTGATAGTGGCCTCCTAAAATGAGTTTGGAAGTTTTCCTGCCATTTCTATTTTTGGAACAGTTTCAGGAGAATAGGAATTAATTCTTCTTTAAATGTTTGGTAGAATTCCCCTGGAAAGCCATCTGGCCCTGGGCTTTTGTTTGTTTGGAGATTTTTGATGACTGTTTCAAAGTCCTTACTGGTTATGGGCCTATTCAGGTTTTCTGTTTCTTCCTGGTTCAGTTTTGGCAGTTGATATGTCTCTAGGAAAGTAACCATTTCTTCCAGATTGTCAAATTTGTTGGCATAGAGTTGCTCATAGTATGATCTTAAAATTGCTTGTATTTCCTTGGTGTTGGTGGTGATCTCCCCTCTTTCATTCATGAATTTAGTTATTTGGGTCCTTTCTCTTCTCTTTTTGATAAGTCTGGCCAGGGGTTTATCAAACTTATTAATTTTTTCAAAGAACCAGCTCCTAGTTTCATTGATTTGTTCTATTGTTGTTGTTTTTTTTTTTTAATTTCTACTCTGATTTTTATTATTTCTCTTCTCCTGTTGGGTTTAGGCTTTCTTTGTTGTTCTTTCTCGAGCTCCTTTAGGTGTAGGGTTAGGTTATGTATTTGAGACCTTCCTTGTTTCTTGAGAAAGGCTTGTATCGCTATATATTTTCCTCTCAGGACTGCCTTTGCTGTGTCCCACAGATTTTGAACCATTGTGTTTTCATTATCATTTGTTTCCATGATTTTTTTCAATTTTTCTTTAATTTCTTGGTTGACCCAATCATTCTTTAGAAGGATGCTTTTTAGTCTCCATATTTTGGGGTTCTTTCCAAATTTCCTCTTGTGATTGAGTTCTAGCCTCAGGGCATTGTTGTCTGAAAATATGCAGGGAATGATCCCAATCTTTTGAAAGGTCTCTGGTTGAGACCTGATTTATGACCCAGGATGTGATCTATTCTAGAGAATGTTCCATCTGCACTACAGAAGAATGTGTATTCTGTTCCTTTGGGATGGAATATTCTGAATATATCTGTGATGTGCCTCTGTTCCAGTGTGTCATTTAAGGCCTTTATATCCTTGTTGATCTTTTGCTTGGATGGTCTCTCCCATTTCACTGAGGGGCGTGTTAAAATCCCCGACTATTATTGTATCATTGTTGATGTGTTTCTTTGATTTTGTTATTAATTGGTTTATATAGTTGGCTGCTCCCATGTTAGGGGCATAGATATTTAAAATTGTTTGATCTTCTTGTTGGACAGATCCTTTGAGTATGACAGTGTCTTTCCTCATCTCTTATTATAGTCTTTGGCTTAAAATTTAATTGATCTGATATAAGGATTGCCCCCCCCCCAGCTTTCTTCTGATGTCCATTAGCATGATAAATTATTTTCCACCCCATCACTTTAAATCTGGAGGTGTTTTCGTGTCTAAAATGAGTTTCTTGTAGGCAGCATATTGATGGGTTCTGATTATTTTATCCATTCTGATACCCTGTTTCTTTTGATTGGGACATTTAGCCCATTTACATTCAGGGCAACTATTGAGAGATATGAATTTAGTGCCATTGTATTGTCTGTAAGGTGACTGTTACTGTATATTTTCT